>LT669791.1:18728088-18888392 GCA_900128785.1 Arabis alpina
TAATATTTACCTGAAGCTGTTTTCCACCGCAGTGGTCAAGGTTGTGGTCATTAAACTTGCTTTTTTCCTTCTTGTAGCAAACCACCTTGTCAACATCGACCTAATAGTATCCAGAAGTTCCACTATTGGATACCCGCGCGCAGGAGATAGGACCTTATTAATAGATTCCGCTATGTTGCTTGTCAGGAAGTTGTATCTATGACCGGGAAAATGCACACGAGTCCATAAACGAACATCGGCTCCCTCTAAATAAGTATGAAGAGCAGGATACAACGCCTCAATCTGCCCAAATAACTCATTAAACTCTTGAAGTGTATATGCCTTCGCTGCCTTCTTCACTAGTCCGAATGATTCTCCACCTTTGAATTTCAGCAAAATGTTTTTATGCAGATGATATGTGCAAATACCACGAGAAGCACGCGGGTATACCTTCCCAATCGCCTTTGATATTGATCTATGCCTATCTGAGATATCGCAAGACCTTCATCATCTGCGATTACTCGGCTTAACTGTCTAAAGAACCACTCCCAAGACTTCATCATTCTCAGTATCAACAACACCGAAGCAATAGGAAATATGTTAAAATTTCCATCTTGTGTCGTGGCAATCAGTAAAGTACCTTTGTACTTACCTTTCAAATATATCCCATCCACCACAACTACCTTCCTCATATACTTCAACCATGTATGATTGCGCCAAATGCAAGGAAAAGAAATTTGAACCTATTTCACCATCGACTTCCAGCTTTATAAGTGTCCCTGGATTAGCTCTCCTAATCATGTATAAGTACGTGGGAAGTTCTTCGTACCCATTCTCAGCGCTTCCTCTAACCAATTGCGTTGCATACTTTAATGCTCGATGGGCTTTCCAATACTCAACCTGTGACCATCAAACGAGAATAACTCTACCATCAAACGAAAATAAGTGTACCATCAAACACAAAATAAGTCTACCATCAAACACAAAATAAGTCTACCATCAAACAGAAATAAGTCTACTACCAAACAGAAATAAGTCTACCATGAAAGAGAAATAAGTCTACCATCAAACAGAAATAAGTCTACCATCAAACAGAAAATAATTCTACCATCAAACACAAAATAAGTCTACCATAACACACAAAATAAGTCTACCATCAAACAGAAAATAAGTCTACCATCAAACAGAAATAAGTCTACCATCACACACAAAATAAAACTACCATCAAACAGAAAATAAGTCTACCATCGAACAACAATAAGTCTACCATCAAACGGAAATAAGTCTACCATCAAACGCAAATAAGTCTACCATCAAAAAGAAAATAAATCTACCATCAAACGAAAATAAGTCTACCATCAAACAGAAAATAAGCCTACCATCAAACAGAAAATAAGTCTATCATCGAACAACAATAAGTCTACCATCGAACAGCAAATAAGTCTACCATCAAACAGAAAATAAGTCTACCATCGAACAACAATAAGTCTACCATCGAACAACAATAAGTCTACCATCAAACAGAAAATAAGTCTACCATCGAACAACAATAAGTCTACCATCAAACAAAAATAAGTCTACCATCGTTTAAAGTACCTTTATTCTGAAACGTTTCCTTATAGCATCGGCAACATGACTTGGCAAGACTGTTGGTCCAACACCACCAATGAAATCTTTGTAGAGACGACCTAACACCTGATACGTTGCTTTACGAGCACGGGTTGAACGATCAGTCACAGAACAAGAGTGGTTTCCATTATAAGTCTTTATATGGAAACTGGGACTGTCTCTAATAGTTGAAGCACGAACCCTCCACGTACATCCTTCCACCCAACAACTAACCGTCAACAACGTTGGAGTTGAGTGTCCGACGTTAAAGTCAAACTTATGTGCAACAGAAATAATCTCCAATCTCCTCTCCAAGTCCTCCTTTGTGGCATAACGTTGCCCAACCGCTAAGTCTACCGACCTCATTTCTAACTTCACGCCATCTGGAATCGATGGTAGACCCCTTTTCTTCGGTGGTAGAGTTTCCATGGCGGCGTCGTCGTCATCATCTGAAAGTCTACCACGCCTCCCGTATTCATCATCGTCCGAGCTTGCACCATCTGAATCGTCGCAATAGTCAAATCTACAATCATCATCTTCATCATCTTCATCTATAGGTTCTCCCTTCTTGCATCCACTTCTCTCTCTTTTAAACTGTTTTTTTTTCTTTTTCACTAATCTCCACGCATAGACGAATCATTTCCTTCTTATATTGTTGTACAAAACTCTTGAACTATCTTGAATTTGCAACGAAAATCGGTGGTGTATCTAGAGCTAAGCTTGGTAAAAGGTAACTCAATTTTACCTAGAAAATTTGTTCATCGATTCCGAAATCTTCATACACCATTCGAAGGAAATTGTTGAACGAGGTTGCATGATCTAACCCAAGAACTCTACCACCTTTTGAGTTGTCAACCTCGAACACCCATCCATTCTTCGAAAAACTTCATCTACCACAGACAAGAACAATTTGTTCCATTCGACCTCGTTCAAGTTCACTCCAACAGGTTCACTCGTTCGAAAAGAACTTTAGAAAACAAGAAAAGTTCAAAAAATCACTTCGCAAAGATCAAACCTATGCGGCTGTAAACCCTAGTTCATCACCATTGTTGCTGGTTTTTCGTGAAAATTTGTCTATTTTGAAAGGGTAAAATCGACATTTCCGTTCTCTGCAACTAACTCTACCACCTACCAAAATAAGTCTACCATCAAACAGAAAATAAGTCTATCATCAAACAGAAAATAAGTCTACCATCAAACAGAAAATAAGTCTACCATCAAACAAAACTAAGTCTACCATCAAACAGAAAATATGCCTACCATCAAACAGAAAATAAGTCTACCATCAAACAAAAATAAGTCTACCATCAAACAGAAAATAAGTCTACCATCAAACAAAAATAAGTCTACCAACAAACAAAAAATAAGTTTACCATCAAACAAAAATCCAGATCTGGAAAAAATCCAGATCGGGAAAAAATCCAGATCGGGAAAAAATTCAGATTTGGATCAAAACGTGATTTTACAAAAGTTCAACATACCCAAACGAAACCGGTTAGAATCAAGAGATTACCTCTCTACAACGCACGAAAACGAAACCCCAACACTCGCCGGATCTTTTCTTCGCCGGAATTTAAGTCTACCATCAAACAGAAAATAAGTCTACCATCAAACAAAAATAAGTCTACCATCAAACAGAAAATAAGTCTACCGTCAAACAGAAAATAAGTCTACCATCAAACAAAAATAAGTCTACCATCAAACAGAAAATAAGTCTACCATCAAACAGAAAATAAGTCTACCATCAAACAGAAAATAAGTCTACCATCAAACAAAAATAAGTCTACCATCAAACAGAAAATAAGTCTACCATCAAACAAAAAATAAGTCTACCATCAAACAAAAAATAAGTCTACCGTCAAACAACAATAAGTCTACCATCAAACAGAAAATAAGTCTACCATCAAACGGAAAATAAGTCTACCATCAAACAAAAATAAGTCTACCATCAAACAGAAAATAAGTCTACCATCAAACAAAAAATAAGTCTACCATCAAACAAAAAATAAGTCTACCATCAAACAAAAATCCAGATCTGGAAAAAATCCAGGTCGGGAAAAAATTCTGATCGGAAAAAATCTAGATCTGGAAAAAATTCAGATTTGGATCAAAACGTGACTTATTTTTGTTTGATGGTAGACTTATTTTCATTTGATAGTAGACTTATTTTTGTTTGACGATAGACTTATTATCTGTTTGATTACTTTTGGTTTAATTTGCGAACTAAAGGTCTACCACCACTAAAGTTTCTCAAACAGAAAACAAGTCTACCACCAAGTACAATAAGTCTACCGCTATCACAAATAGGTCTACCGTCACTAAGTTCGATAAAAAGTCTACCACCACTAAAGTTTCTTAAACAGAAAACAAGTCTACCACCAAGTACAATAAGTCTACCGCTATCACAAATAGGTCTACCGTCACTAAGTTCGAAAATAAGTCTACCACCACTATAAATTCCTAAACAGGAAATAAGTCTACCACCAAGTACAATAAGTCTACCGCTATCACAAATAAGTCTACCAAATGTCAAATGTGAAAAAAAGTCTACCGTCACTAAATTTGAAAATAAGTCTACCATCACTAAACCTGGGTAAAAACAAATCTACCGCTTCTATCGCTAAAAACGCATACGTCTACCACAATTGATCCTAAAAAAATAAGTCTACCAGTCAACGGTTGGTTTCGTTGACCGAAAATACGAAATAAGTCTACCGCTAACTATAAGTCTACCGCTAACTATAAGTCTACCACTACTACAATAAGTCTACCACTACTAAACACAAAAGAAATCTACCACCACGATAAAAAAGTCTACCGCAAATTATAAGTCTACCGCTACTAAAATAAGTCTACCGTCACTATAAATCTACCGCTACTATGACTAAAAATCTACCACCAAAGGAAACAAATCTACCAGGCAAAATAAATCTACCATCGAACAAAAATAAATCTACCGCTGAAAATAAGTCTACGGAAATAAATCTACCACTCGAAGAATAAGTCTACCACAAAAAATAAGTCTACCGCTACGGGATAATAAGTCTACCGCAGAGAAAATAAGTCTACAGCTTTTCAAATAAGTCTACGGACAAAAAAAATAAGTCTACCAGAACTCAAATAAGTCTATCATCACATGGCGGTAGACTTATTTTTTTAGGCGGGAAACTTTCGCGCCTACTTGGCGTGTTTCATTAATGCCATTTTCGTAAATACGTTTTTTGTTATCAAATGAAAAATGGTAAAACGGATTCGAAAATAGTCCTAGTAATTAAAATCTAAGATGGTTGTTTGAGTGAGACCAAAATCTAAGAAGGTTATTATAGTAAGTCTCCCTTAATAAAACGCAGCATTCACTTATAGATTATTCTCTTCTGTCTTGAACACAAAGTCTCATTCACCGGAAAAGAAACCCAAGTCCGATTCAAGATGAGTAGAGGAAGCGGCGGTGGTTATGATCGTCACATCACTATCTTCTCACCGGAAGGTCGTCTCTTCCAGGTTGGTAAGTACTTCAAACTCTCACTTTCTTCCACTCGATTTTACTCTCTGAAGAAAAACTGATTACACTCTCAACTGGAGCAGAATACGCTTTCAAGGCCGTGAAAACTTCTGGTATTACTTCCATTGGAGTTCGAGGGAAGGACTCCGTTTGCGTCGTTACCCAGAAGAAAGTTCCGGTGAGTCGATTCACTGGATCTACCACCGATTTTGTGTCGATTATTCCTCTTTTTCAATTGCTCGAATTAGGGTTTTGATGGGTTTTTGTTTTTTGGGTTGGACTTGGACAGGACAAGCTTTTAGATGCGTCTAGCGTTTCTCACCTTTTTCCGATCACTAAGTACATTGGATTGGTAGCCACTGGGATTACTGGTTTGTTTATGATAACTCAGAGTTTATAGATCCACTTTCAAGGCTTGTGCATATTACTTACTCTAGAATGGTAAATTGAAAACGTATAATCTCAGCTGATGCAAGGTCTTTGGTCCAACAAGCAAGGAATGAAGCAGCTGAATTTCGATTTAGTTATGGATACGAGATGCCTGTGGATATTCTTGCTAAATGGTATAGTTTGAGTTGTTTCTAGCTTCTTTAGTTATCGATATTGAATTGAAGTTGCTGCTAATAAATGAACTGTCTTGCTTATAGGATCGCGGACAAGTCACAGGTCTATACTCAACATGCTTACATGAGACCCCTTGGAGTTGGCAAGTTCTGCTATATACCTTTCTTTGCTATACATTAGTGTGTACATGTGTTTGATCCATGTTACATCGCTTTCACAGTTTGATGACGTTTATTAGTTGACAAAGGGATTGTTCTTGTTGTCTTTCTTTGTGAAGTTGCTATGGTTTTGGGTATTGATGAGGAGAATGGTCCCTTACTTTACAAGTGTGACCCAGCTGGACATTTTTACGGTCACAAGGTATCACCACTCTTAGTTGACGCTTTTAACTAAACCTTGTCTTCTCATGCTTACTTTTTTGACTGATGGGTTGCACTAGATTTCTTACAAGCATATTGACATTCACCACTTACTACTGCTTGCCACTAACATAGAGGTGGGTGATAAACGTAAATAGTATAAATAGGAGTGGGTTGGGTACATATTTGTGGAGCCGTTTGGGCTATGAAACATTAGCCTTACTATCACTTTGGTTCTTTGTATCCGGTTGCTCCTTGGTCAATTCTTCATGGAAGATTTACAGAGAAGAATAAAGAAAAAGTTTTCAAATCTGTCTTTCTCATTCGTTGGTCTTATAACTTAGCAGGAAATTTACACTGCCATTTTGCAACTGAATGTTATGTATTTAAGTTTTTAAGCAATGTGTTCATTTCTATTTTTTAGTTACTGGCTGATCATGGGTTGGGAAATAACAAATTCAAGTTTTGTGTACTTATTCAATGACATAACTACTAAACTACATACAGGTTACATGAGTCTTGTGTACCATGTGACCAAGATCTTTAGAGGATACATGCAATGTTATTCTGTCTTTGGACTCGTGGATATTTCATGTCAAAGTTGCATGTTATCTAAGAAGCAGCTAATGAATAAGTAATTATATTCATGCAGGCAACTAGCGCTGGTATGAAGGAACAAGAAGCAGTCAATTTCTTGGAGAAGAAAATGAAAGAAAACCCAGCTTTCACATATGACGAAACCGTGCAGGTATTTGCATTAACTTTTATATTTTGCTTGTTTGTGTTGTTATGTGGTTCGTAGATAGCATAAGAGAACAGTCTTTGAAGTGGAATTTACAATTCTCTTATTATTATTGATGCAAGCACCAACTGCACATTGTTCCTCATTTTTGAGCTTTTCATACTCTTTTTAGACTGCCATATCCGCTTTGCAATCTGTTCTTCAAGAAGACTTCAAGGCCACTGAGATTGAGGTATACAAATCTTTTCTTGTGTAGTCATTGGTCAATGATTTATTTGTGGTTGGTCTATTGTATCAACCTGGTTTGTGGAATGATAGGTTGGAGTGGTGAGAGCAGAGAACCCAGTATTCCGTGCATTGACAACGGAGGAGATTGATGAGCATTTAACAGCCATTAGTGAACGAGACTGATCGATTTTAGTGATTTCCGAGTGTGGACTGCGTTTGATTTGATTTGCTTTCTCTGATATTCCGCTAAGTGACCACTCTTCATTACTTGGAAAAGGTTTATTCTGCTTTGTCATGAGATGCAATCTAATATATTATCGAGGGGTGAATTAGGTGAATGTTATTTTGTATTTGCCTACTTTTAGTTATTTTATCTGTTTCGATAATTAAAAATGTTTGATAGTTGGTTTTACTAGCTATTATTGATGTATTTGACTGTTTTCGAGAATGTTAAAAAAGTTCTGTTACTTGCAAACTAATATACAAGACAGCAGAGAGGTGGTGTTTATATAAAATCGTCATTCGGGCGGATCGACGAAAAGTAATAACAAGCAATAAATCATGTTACCTATACAAATTTTTAGTTGGTTATAACTGAAATGCATTTTATGGAGTAGTTGGTTACATGTATAAGTTTTTTCTGTATAATATACATAAGTAGCTTTATATTGAGATAGTTGTACGACCTACGGTTTATAACTAGATACTAGATGCTTTTGAAATAGTGAGAAAAAAATTCAAGAAAGAGCTGCTTTTTAAGTAAGTAAACTAGAAGATTTGGTAGTTGTGTTATTTTGCGTGCTTAAATAGTTAACTATTTTTGTATTTTGAATGTCCATCGGATTGATCCCGATGAGTTTGAAATCCAAAATCGAAAGAGCGACAAGTTCCATGCTAACCTTGATATGAAAACTTGTCGCGATGGAAAATCTAGTTAGAGAAGTGTATACGATTCATTTTTGGTGTAAACTTTATGAAGGGATTTTCCATCTGATTCATACACCTATTAGTATTTGGTGATGCTCCCATCCTACCAATCATGCTCGTCTATCAAGTCATCCAAGGAAACAAACGATCCGCTCTTGAAGGTAAATAATTTGACTGTCTATAATTAGGGGGTCATAACTAAACCTCATGTATGGGAAGTTCTTACTTGTTATGGGAGAGATGGTATTGGTGAACTTTTGGCTTGTAGTATAAAAAACGTTGATATTTTGATAAAATGTTTTTAATACAATTGTGTCGGAAATGTTTTTTAGTGTACCATCCTTTGGATGAGGCTATATGTATTATCTAAATTCCCTCAGTATGTGAAATTGACCATCGATGATTATTTTAGGCAGATAAGTCTTGAAACTCTTTGGTTTACCATCTGTTACACTTTCTAGCAATATACTAGTTATTATAGTAATATATAAAAAAAAATTAGTTTCGTAGTCAATTATCAATGTAAATTACGATTTATTTAGGGATTACTTAAAATTAAAAACGTGATGATGATGCTTTAGACTTTGTATTAATGAAGTTGACTACCCGCCATAGCCCTTTTAATGTGCAAATAACCAACTACCTAGACACAGTGCCATGCTTAGTTCTTTCGGGGCCTAAGGTGAAATTTTAAAAATGAAGCATTTATATAGATTAAAATTCAAAATATTTTAATAAATAACAGTAAAATTTTGTTTAATATATCAAATAGTGCTATAGAAAAAATAAATAAAAAAATTGGGATAGATAAACTATATGGTATTCATTCTCCACCGAATTCGGTAACTAATTCAGACGGCATATTTTGATTAATAGTTTGGTTGGGAAAAAAAACTATATGGTTTAGTAGCTAAATGAAATAATAACCTTCAATATAAAAACATTATTTATTAAAATTTAGTAAATGTTATGAATTTTTTGCTCAATTAAATATATTTAGTCAAATTGTAAAGCTATTATTTCAGAAAATAGCTTAAGAACATTATATGATAAAATCATATAAACATATGAGAATTAAAAAAAAAGTGAAAAAAACAGTTCTAAGAAGAAAGTTAAGATTACTAATGAAATTTTAAAACGTGAGAGCATAGAAAAAGATAGTGAAAAAACAAGTTATGGAACAAACATCTACTTTAACTCAAATAAAATCAAGTAACATAAATTTTCCAGGGAAAACGGTCATTTAAATACCGAACTCTCCGATTTGCGCCACTTTAATACCCAATTCCTAAATGCGCCAAAATAATACCGAACTCGAGTTGACTGAGCCAATTTGGGTATAAAACTAGTCAAACATTAACTCTGTCTAATAGCCGTTAACGTCTGTTAACTGTGTCGTTTACTCAAAACGACGTCGTTTTGAAAACAGAAACAAATAACACAAAATCCCCAAATTGATTTCAAATCCCTAAATCTCTTTGTTCTTCACCTCTCTTCTTCTCTCTGATTCTCTTTGATTTTCTTCGATTCTCTTTGATGTCTCTTTGAATCTCGATAGTTACTCTCTTCCTCTCTCTCAAATCTTCTGTGTAGATCGATTCGAAGAAGATGAGTTCAGGGTCACAGAAAACGATTGTGAAACCAAGAGGGGCAAAAAGAGAACGTGGGTTTCTATCCAAGTGTATGTGTGGTAGTGAAGTTCGGTTGTTTACGGCGAAGACGAAAGAGAATCCAGGTCGTCCTTTCCATCGTTGTGTAACAATGTTAGAAGTAAGCATTCTCTTAACTCTTCAATATCAATTGAACATTTTTTCTTTGCTCAATCTTATTTGTTCTTGTTGTTGTATCATAAGGATCATCTCTTTAAATGGGTTGAAGAATCGATGCTTGAAGAGCTTGAAGATTTATTACCAATAGTCGGGAACATTGAGAGTGAAGTTTACAATGTGAAATCAGAGGTTGAAGGTTTAAAAGATGTGATCTACGACTTGAAAGAAGAAGTCATGTGGAGTAAGTTCGAAGTAATGAAGTGGAAACTGATAACCAAATCAGTCGTTGGATGTATTTGCCTCATCGTCTTCATTGGCATTGCATATCTTGTCTTTTCAATTTGAGTTTAGTTTCAACTATCTTGTTCTTGTTCTTGTTTGAATTAAGACTGGTTCTTGTTTGAGTTTGAGTTTAGTTTGTAAGATCTTGTTCTTGTTTGAATTGAGACTTGTTCTTGTTTGAGATTGTAAAAACATAGAGTAAAACACCTTGAGACAGAGCAAATTAACTAACCAAAACCATACTCGAGACATTAATTGTTTGGACAAAATGACTAAAACAAAGACATTGTTTGGACAAAGACAAAAGACATAGATCGTTTGGACAAATACAAGAGACATAGATTGTTTGGACAAAATGACTAAAACAAAGACATTGTTTGGACAAAGACAATAGAAAAGAGATAATGACAAGTAATAAAGATGAGAAACTCGATCAACTCATGTATCCTTGTGATCCTTGTGATGGTCCGATGTGAGATCCTTGTGTTGGTCCAATGTGTGATCCTTGTGAAAGCTCCAAGTGTGATCCTTGTGTTGTTTCCTATGTATAAACGAAACAAGATCAAATATTGTCTCAAAATACATTCAAACAAAGATCAAAATACAGTCAAAGAAAGATCAAACAAACCTGATTTTTCCTTGGTCTTCCCCTTGGCCTCTTTGTCGGAGGAGGGACAAATGTTTTAGAACAACTCAGCTTGTTATGTCCTTCTTCTTTGCAGTTTGAACAAGTTATTACACGATTCTCTCGTGTTAACTTGGTATTGTTTGAAGAGGAGGCAGTTTCATATTTTCCCTTCTTCCTAGCATGGAGTGGTGGTCTGCCACGAGAGCTTCTTCTATTTCCAGGAGGCAAGACACCTAACCTATTCGTTGGAGGCCAATTTAGCCTAGTTTCCACAGGCTGAATACTCTCCACATAAGTCTTTCTCCACATGATAGTTGTGTAATACTCAGAGACAAAATCCTTGACATGTAGCTTTTTTGCAGTTATAACACAAGCAGCATGAGGACAAGGAATACCATTCAACTGCCACTTCCCACATCCACAAGTGTTCACATTCATGTCAACACAAAAAGCATGACCATAAAGTTCAACTTCATGCTTATCTCCTGTGGCTAAAAACCTAATGCAATCCTTAGCCTTAGTTTTAACATCATCTATTTCCAAGTGTGCACTTGTTGTGAACCTTGTCTTTAACCTATTTGATATGATATTCCTCTTCACAGTACGCCCCATAACCTGTCTCCTAATAGTCTCTAACATATCTAATAGAGGTTTTCTTCTTGGTTCACGAATGGTCCTATTGAATGACTCATTCAAATTGTTCAACACATCATTGCATAAGGAACCAACCCTAAAATATGCTCTAGACCATGACTTAGGAGAAGTTTTTAGCAAAGACTCATACGCACCTTTATTATACTTTTCCAATGCTTCCATATGAGACCTATACTATCCAAGGGTGTATGATCTTGCTATTTTCCAAAACAGACGCTCTAGTTCTCTGTCAGTGCTAGCTCTCTTCCAATTGCCTAAGATGTGTCTAGCACAAAGACGATGTTCAGCTTCAGGCATCACATTCTTAATAGCTTTCACCAAACCCTGAAAAAGAACAACAACATAAGTAATATACACCAAAGAACATAAAAGTAATACTCAAGCTTAGCTAAAAGAGAACTAACCGATTGTTTGTCTGATATTAGAGCAACCTTGTTGCCATCACCAAGTCTCAATTCACGCCTAATATGCCTAACAAACCAATCCCAATTGTCATCATTTTCAATCCCCACTACTGCCCATGCAATAGGAATTATCCTATTATCTCCATCTCTTCCAACCGCAGCTAAAAGATGCCCTTTTATATCCCACTTCAGAAAAGCACCATCCAATCCTACAATAGGTCTACAAGTATTCAACCAAGCATCTCTTTGTGCTTTAAAGCATACAAAGAGGCGATGAAACCTTTGTTTGCTTCCTAGAGTTGGTCCAGGAACTGTCTCAACTTCAAAAGTACTTCTAGGGTTAGTCTTCTTGATCTCTGCTTGATAATCCCAAATCTTATCGAAATCAGCTTCATGAATAGCTTGTCTCTTCTTGATCAGTTTAGTCTTTGCTTTCCTGCATTGATTCTCAGTCACAATGAAGTTGTAGTTCCTCTTGATCTCATCAACCATCTCACGAGGAAGAAACTTCGGATTCACTCTCAATCTTTCCTCAAAAAGTTGTGCAATTGTTGATCTCTTCAACAACTTAGAATATCCCGATTTCACACAACAATGCTCATTAACGAATGTCTTCACCTGCATCTTGTGTTTCTTTCGCTCGAATGAACAATAAACTCTCCAAGGACAGTTATCATCTTCCGGGTCTGTGCAAATAGCACCACACTTGTTCTCATTTGATATGAAGATCTTGATATCAAATCCGGTTTTAAGAGAATACCTAAGTAGTGCTAACTTGAAATCCTCAGTGTCATTGTAGCATTTACCTAGAGCTAGAAGAGCATCAGGATCTTGCTTGTCTTCCCTACGCACACGATCCTCTATGTCTCCGTCGTCTTCATCTTCCTCTGACAACGAATCTGGAATCATATCATCATTCCATATGTCGTCTGCACTATCTCCATCACTTTCCTCTGCCTCATTGATAACATCTTCTCCAAATCGAGAAGCTAGAATAGCAGTCACTTCTTGTTCACTCGGCATATCTTCAAGCTGCTCATTCTCCGCATCACTATCATTTGCCTCATCGTCATTCGCTTCTAACTCATCATCAGAATCATCAACAACAGCACAATCATCGTCAGGGACAATGGTTTCATCTTCATCATTCACCATAAAATCTTCATCATTCACAGTCAAATCTTGTACACGAGCTGGATTCGGAGCTGGATTCGGAGCTGGATGCGGAGCTGGATGCGGAGCTGGATGCGGAGCTGGATTCCGTCATATTACAAGCTTCTTTCTTCTAACCATCTCAGAGTTTCAGTGAGAATCGAAGAAGAAGAAAAGGAGTATCGAGGAAAAGAGATGAAGAACAAAAGCAAAATTAGGGATTTGAAATCAATTTGGGGATTTTGTGTTATTTGTTTCTGTTTTCAAAACGACGTCGTTTTGAGTAAACGACACAGTTAACAGACGTTAACGGCTATTAGACAGAGTTAATGTTTGACTAATTTTATACCCAAATTGGCTCAGTCAACTCGAGTTCGGTATTATTTTGGCGCATTTAGGAATTGGGTATTAAAGTGGCGCAAATCGGAGAGTTCGGTATTTAAATGACCGTTTTCCCAAATTTTCTATAAGTTTTAACCAAATTAATCCTAAAAATGGGGCCCTAAAATTGAGTAGAAATTATGGGGCCTAAGGCAAGGGTCTATATTTTTAGTCATTGAGCATGGCTCTGCCTAGACAAAAAGTTCCACATATTGAAAGTTGACATAAATGAATATGCAAAAGTATACATGAATATGAAACTCAAAGTAAAAGCAAATCATATTATAATTATAAAGAGCAAATGGTTCAGAAATTTCTCTATAATTATAAAGATACACGAGGTGAGAATTGTCTCCTTTTTTTTTTGAACAAAACATACTTAATTTCATTAAGCCGGGTTAAACCCGAAAGTAACAGGGTACAGACGCTAATGCGCTTTTTGCTACTTGATCAGCCTCAACATTACTTAGACCTAGGAATGAAACCAAACGATAAAATTTTTAGATCAGTGGAGAGGATTTGGATATCTTGTAAGATTCCATTGAGCTCTAATTGGGATTGGTTTTTGTTGACTAGATTGATTAGGGTTTGGGAGTCGGATAGCACTCGAAATTCTTTGAGATCCAGTGACGATGCGTGAATCAAAGCTCCTCTCATGGCTAAAGCCTCAGCCATGAGAGGGGAGATTGTTTGAGCAAATGTTTGTAATCCTTTGAAGACGATCGTGTTGTCCGGCGCTATTGCGATCCATCCTAATCATGCTTCGCTCTTGTCGCTTTTCCAAGCTCCATTTGAAGAGCCGTATGTCCGGTCCACTGTTAGTCTCCTCATTTGGGTTTGTGATGTTTCTCTCCGTTGTATCGATGGGATTTTGAGCTTGTTCCCATTCTTTTGCATCTCGGACCGCCTTCAAGATCGTTTCCTCTTCCAAGAAAGACCGATGACAAGAGAATTCGTGTAAAGAAACAAGAAAACTCTTTCGTATTGATTCTCAGAGAGAATGTACAAGTGTTGAGTAAAGAATACAACTTTTCTGAATAATGAAACTAATGAAAAGATCTTCCCTTTATATCAGAGAGTCTCTTTTACAATCTTCCCTCTCTCACTTAACGACTTCTAACTGCTTATTATCAATCCTTCTCTTCTCCTTATAAGTTCACTTATTCTTCCTTCTTCTGCTTATCCTTCCTCGTGAAGCATTTCAATGGTTTATATTTCCAGCTCTTATCAACCGGTTCTCGAAGATTAAACTGTTCCGAGTTATCCATAAGTTCTGAGCGACCCAAGGGAAGAGAGGGCTCTTGAGAATTCCAATCGGAGGTAAGATCACCATCGATGGGCTTTGAGTTAACTCCTCTTGTACACTGAGGAAAAGTTTCGATTGCATTTCCACTTGAAAAGGTGCTAATCTCCAAGTTTTTTTGCAAATTCACAGTGGAGTAGCAGGTGGTTGATGGTATCTGGCTCCCCACACTGGCTGCATTGGGTTTGTCCCGTTATTCCCCTGGTGGCTAGTTCACCAGCTGGAAGGGCCCCATTCATAGCTTTCCATAAGAAAAGTTTAAGCTTTGGAGAGGTATGTAGATTCCATATTTTTGAGTTCCAATTGAACGGTTGTGTTTGTTGCTGAGGGAATTCCCTATTCTTCTTGTTTGCTTTAGCAGCATGGTACCCTGATTTGGCCGTGTAAAGTCCAGAAGCTTGACCAAGCCAAACATATTTGTCCTCTGCATTCGTAAAGCTTGGTTTCAAGGTTGTGATAGTGAGAATTGTCTCCCTTATCAAACAAACTTAAAGAAAAAACAAAAGAAGCTAAAGTTTTGGGGTGGTGAATATGTGAAAACCTTGGCATTTTGGTGGGTACTGGTATCTTTACTCTTTACATAGGATAGGAGAAAATCGTGAAAATATGTCAACTTAATTTGATATGTTGAAAAATATACATTTACTACTTTGAGTATCCGAATAATTGTTTAAAAATTATATAATTCAATTTTCAAAATTCATTGATTTTACATGTTCGATATTACGTTAGTCCGTTGAACAATAATATATAAATGGTGTTAAAATTTGTTCACACACGTTTTTAACAGTAAGAAGATTAGTTTTGCACTCACTTCTTTTTCCCAAATTGATTTAAGACTGAATTTTTCCTCCTCCTATATGTTGAACATCAACACAAAGTAGAAAGCTCCGCTGAAGATAGAATGTAGACATAGTTCAGGTTCATATGCAAACTCCATCATCTAGAGTTTTAGACAGCCGTATGGGTCATCTTTTAGCCTTTTTTTCCTTGAATCTCAAATCGATTTGGGAAAGAACACCATGTTTTACTACGAGTATTAATATGTGCAACTAACAAACTGACACCGTTTACAAATTATTGTTTACTGTTTCGCGTCGTTAATATTGAGGTAGTGGAATCACTGATTTTGAAAGTTGAAGTATATAAACGACAAATTTAAATAGTTAGCATATTGTACATATAGCTAAAATAGTTTTTTAGCAAATTAAGTTACGTCCGAATATTTTTTAGAAATTTTCCCTAACTATAGGATAACAACTAATTAAGGGCCCTAAATGAAGGATTAGGAGATAACATTGAATCTGGAAAATTTTCATAAATTTTGGAGGCCAATTGATCTATTGCTCCTTGGAAGATTGATCGACTATGAATATTGAAGTCAATCAAAAATTTGGATACTCCATCGACAAAGTGATATTCAGTTATGCCTTAGCTCAAACCTAGATTGACCAATCTTTACTACTTACTTGAGATCATACTAATTAATTAAGAACGATTGTCGTTAATTTATATTTAACAGACGTTAAGAGTATCATTGGAGTTGTTGTTGACCATTGGTCACTTGAAAGCTTATTTCAGAAAAAATATTTAAGTTAGAAGTTTGTTTTGGAAACGCAAAACATTGGATGTTTAAGTTGAAAAAACAATAAAACAAAAACTTGGAAATTTGTTTTAGAAATGCAAAAAATTGGATGTTTAAGTTGGAAAACATTAAAAAAAATTGGAGTTTTTTTTAATGGTTATTTCCCTTTAACAAATGAACTATCGTATATGTACAACTTTTTTTGGTAGAAACTATACGTTTTTTTTTTTGCCAAACAACTCTATGTACAACTTATAGGTTCGTGACATGCATTACCATCATAATGGTTGTGTAATCTTGGAAGGACTTTATCAAATTCGAGCTAGTAGACGTGTATGATGTAATTTTTCAATCGAATAAATTAACATTAAATAGGACAGAAGCGACTGATCTCTAACACGTCTTTCTAAAGACCAAAGTTGTTACAACTTATGTAGCAAAAAAACAAAACATATTCAACACTTGTGATTACTTTGATCAGATCAAACAATTGAAAAAAAACAAATACAAAATCAATTTAATCCACAAGAAAAATACCACTCTGAACAAAACCTATCTAGAACACTTTTTTTGGTGTTTTTGGACGGCCTAAAGATAATATTTACATCTTATGTTAAAAAAGAAACATTACGAATGGAGAGAGGAGAAAGTCAGTACCGCTCCCCTCCGGCCTCGTTACGCATTGGTGAATTCAATTGGTTTCTTAGATTTAACCGGTGGTTTCGTGCGGTATGTGCGGGAGACCGTGAGTTATAATGGTTGCGAGTGTTTTGAAGACTTGTTAGTCTAACACCGGGGCTTGGAGTGGCAGGAGAGGAAGAGACCGTGTAAGTGAATGTACCAATAGGAATATCATCGTTGTAAGCTTTAATGTCTTGGAGGATTGACACAACTGTGCTAATGCATGGCCTGTTCTTTGGTCGGTAGCTTAGGCACTGGTAAGCCAAAGCAGCTGCCTTCCGTGCTCCCGACTCTGAAAACTGGCCTTCAAGCCTCGGGTCCATTATTCTCCCGAGTTTGCGTGGCTCGTTGAGCATTGGACGAGCCCAGTCAACTAGGTTTTGTTCCCTTGTCGCTCTCTTTTTGTTCACTGATCTTCGACCCGTCAAAAGCTCAAGCAACACCACCCCAAAGCTGTACACATCACTCTTTGCAGTTAAATGACCTGTCATTATGTACTCTGGTGCCGCGTACCCTTGCGTACCCATCACCCTTGTCGATACGTGCGTTTCATCGCCTTCTGGTCCGTCTTTCGCTAACCCAAAGTCTGAGAGTTTCGCTGTGTAATCCTGTTACAAAAATCAAAAGATTAGAACTCTGTTTAAATCCAGCAATTAGACTTTCAATGGTGACAACATATGGAACAAATTAGTCTATTTTCCTTCACCCTACATATAACGTAATCTGGATAGAAAGAGAAAAACCATGTCCTACTACAAACAGATTAGGATCCCACATCAGAATCTAACATAAGTTAGCATATTGACATTAGCATGAGCTATGTTCTCTATTCATTGCCAATTAGTTTTGAATTCAAACTCATAATTACTCACAATCCTCTCTAAAATTAGCGGTCTACTCCTAGTTTGCTTGGTATGTTGTTTCAAACCCTTTAAGATCAATAAAGAAGAATTATGAGACTTGGTTGCTTACAGAATCTAGCAAGATATTGGAAGCCTTGAAATCGCGGTAGATAACGGGCTTCTCGGCTTCATGTAGAAACTGCAAACCCTTTGCAGCTCCATGAGCGATCTTCATCCTCGTCGACCATGGGAGCGATACAGAATACCCTACAAAACCACTTTTCATCAATCTCCGGTTTAAATAAGAAACCTATCATTTGATGGTTATAACTTAAATAAGGAGTCAAAACTCACTTCTAAAGAGTTGAGACTCTAAACTACCGCGAGGCATGAACTCATAGACCAGTAGTCTATGTTCATCCTCGCAGCAATACCCGATCAGCTTCACCAGATTCGGATGCTTCAGTTGCCCCAGAAATACAACCTCCGTCTGAAAATTTACATTAGACATTTAGCCTCAATGTTTTGGTCCAAAGTGCAATAAAATATGAGAGGATTTTATGGAAATGGAAATACGAACCAGCCACTCACGGTGACCTTGCAGGCCATCAAGATCGAGCAGTTTAACGGCGACTGGCTGAGCCTTAAGACCAGGACGTAGTCTGTCGTCGATAAAGCCCTTGTGGACAGGACCGAACCCTCCTTCACCCAAGAAGTTGTTGGAAGAGAAGCTCTGTGTGATAACTTTGAGCTCTGCTAGCGTAAACTCATGGAGATCCGAGCCGGCCAGAGAGATTGAGAGATCTTCAGACAAGGTCGTGGAACTTGGATTGCTTATGTCTAGAATCGATAATCTAAGAAATGATTTTTGTTTGGTTATTACACCACCATCTTGATCTTTCTTTGCCTTTTTTGATGAATATATGTTGTCCGGATCTTCGAAACACATGACCATTAATGATCTCCAAGATAATTTCTTCTTGACCGCCATTGTTTTGTTTTTGAGTTTTTTTTGTTTGTCTATAGTGGTTTTGGTTTGTAATGGGAGAAATTTAAGAGCTTATAAAGTAGAAAAGGAGAGACCAAGACTTCTTACATTGTTTTCAAATTCATATTAACCAACTACTACGCTTATTTCCTCAAGAACTTTTCTCACCAAAATAACAATAGTTTATAGATAAAGAGGGCTACGACTTTGTAAAAAGGTGAGTTTATACTTCTTTCTGTTATAAAAAGAATGAGAACTTATTATGTTGGTAATTATAAATAAATACGAAAAGATTTATACCCGGTGGGAATAGTATACTGATAATTATAAAGAGAAAGCGAGCGAGAGAGAGATTTGATGATTTTGAAGAAAGGTTGTGAAATTATATATGATTTACATCGAACGAAAACGTTCGTATATATAGAAGTGAAAAAGCAGAAGTTACTATGTAGCATAGTGACGATGGGCTCCATATGAAATTAATTTTTTACCCATTTCACTCATCTGCTTCTTGACTTTTGAGTACATGCCTTTTGTAACACTTTCTAAGTTTTAACCGAGCTTGACATTGTCATTTATTTCATTTTCATGACGACCGAGTTGATAGTCGTGAGTGGATGACACAAATGGTGAAGAAAATGACACGTTTACCCTTTTTCTATCTTTCCATTTACATGCAATGATAGTTTGAATAATAAATTTAGTTAGTGGTGCTCTACAGAAAAATAAACCAAAAACATATATGGTTAGAGAAGCATTTGGCCGGCAAGAAATCTAATGGATAAGGATTTGATCATGGAGACTATTTTAAGAGGAATTATTTAGGCAGGCATTATTCGGGTTCTCTTTATATTCTCCTTTCATTTTTGTTTATTAGAAAAAAGAGATTCCATGGTTTCCATGATTTGGTTCAAGTTTATTTTAAAATACGTTTATTATCAAAAATTTCAAATTGAACTTCCAAATTGTTGGATTAGCGGTTTCTGAGTTGGATCAATAAATTTCAATAAAAAATATACTTTTTCCATTTCAAAATATAAGTTATTTTAGCTAAAAACCGTGAATATTGAAAATGTCACTTAATATATATTGTTGGAATTCATGAGATTAAGCTCATGAATGGAGGATACAATCAACTTGTGACTGAATCCTCTTAAACCCACACAAATAACTCATTCTCAAGATTAAGAAGAGACCATCAACTTGTGATGGAATTCACTCATTAGACCTTGATAGAACCTAGAGAGTAAAACCGATCATAACAAGTATATTTACTCTAGTATGAAGCTAGATCCGTTATAAGCATCACAACACTTTTGGTTTGTGTGCTATGTAAAAAACGGATCTATGAATCAATTAACTAGAGATTAAGCAAGTAAATAAGAGATTAAGAAGAGTCTAGTGAAGTGTTTGAGAAGTGATAAGGCTGCCTTAAGGGCAGCCTTTCTACAAAAGCAAACTACTTAAAGATTACAATGAAATATTAAGCTAATTACTTAAGAGAGAAAGATCACTTCTTATTATCAATGTTATAGATTCAAGTGGCATTACAAGTGTTTATATAGAGAACCAAAGGCTTATATCCGTTACATGAGGAGCCTTTACTTTTCAAAATACTTTGAAAAGATACCTTGAAGATAAGGTTGCAAGTGGTCTCTTTATCTCTTGTCTTCTTCCTTCTCCCATTCTGATCCATATGCAACGGTCATATTCTCCTTTGAATCTTTTTTATTCAAACACACAAGTGTCCAACGGCTCCTTGTACCTTCTGTACGGATGTGTACTTAGCCGTACTGCCCGTACAGTCCGTACACAATCCGGAAAATGCCTTCAAAGTCCGGATTGTTGCTTCGGTCCGTACTTGTCCGTACTGTGTCCGTACATGTCCGTACTGTCCATACCGAAGTGTTGCTTGGAGAAGTTCGGCCATGTCTTGATAGCATTGGCCTTAACTCTCCATGATAGGCTTCCTCCTTAATACTCTCCCGCAAGCTTGGTCGTCGAGACGCCAAAGGCCAGCGGCCAAAGGACCAAAGGACAAGATTGCCAACCGCAAATGACTACCTCATTAAAAACCTCAACAAGGAAAACCTCATGGGATAAAACCTCGCTAAGGGAAAAAGAGTATAGCTTTTACGGTGGATTGATGTATCTTGACCCCGGTTTGAACATGAACTAGAACCGGTACTTTTCTTCCAAGTACTTCATCTCTTAGCCTTTCTTGACTTGATCTTTATTTGAAGCTCTTTGTTTCAATCTAATGCTCCTTTAGAGTATATCCACGCATTCCTCCTTCCCTTAACCTTCATCATGAAATTTAAAGAGAAATGTTAAAGTATATGTCGTGGGGTTTTAAGAAACACATAAATGAAATTATAGATTTTTCAAATGAGAGATTTCAAGCCAAGAATAATTTTAAGCTAAGGTGATGAATTTTAAAAATTTAAATGGGTAGAGTTTAGAGAGTAGCCTTTTCATCTTTCTTGGACTTTATTTTCCTTCTTGTTTTAAGCGTTTGCATCTAAAACCCCTTTTTCTTGAATCTCCTATAAGAAAATTCAGAAAACAAGGTAAGTATAATTTAGATGACAATTAAGCTAAACAAAAGGAAAAAGAGAGTCATTTTATTCATAGCTTAATCAAATTGAACTAAGCTAAGCTACTGGTTTTTCTTTAACCATAGCCTACTGATTTTAACAATTCAATCCCATTTGATTTAATGCATATGAACTTCAATTTGCAAAATTCAGTTTGCAATCTGATTTATTAACCACTCCTAGACTTTCTACTGATTTTAGCAACCTAAAACAGTTCTAAGTGAATTTCAAATGTTTAAACATATTGAAATAGATTTAAGGTAAAGAGATAGCCTGATTTTGGAATGGACTTCATTTGGCCGAGAGTTGGAGTCTTCAACTCCCCCGCAATTTTAAGCTTCGTCAACCGCTTTGGATTGAATCATAATCTACCATCGGCTTGCCTCTCCACTAGAACTTCCACCATAGCCACCTTAAGAACCGCAATCGTCAGGTCAGCCTCTTTGGTCTGCCTCTTCAAGTCAGCCTCGGTTTAGACTATGTTGGGCTTGTTTTGTGGTCTCCGAAGCTCAGTGGTTATCTTGATCAATTTCCAAGCTTGCTACTACACTTATTTAGAGTATAATGAAGAATAAAGAGAGTATAGAGTATTATAGAGATTATAGAGAATATAAAGTATTTAGAGAATTATAGAATAAGTAGAATTAAAGAGAGAGGAGAATGGAGAATAAGAGAATAGAAATTTTGGACATTGACAAGAGTTTTCTCTTTGTTTATCCTTCAACATCTCTGATTTTTGGGAACTTCAAATATTCATCATGAACTTTGAAGAAAACCAGTAACAATCGAGAGTGTTTTATCGAGTTTTGCTCAAGATTTCTTATGGACAGAGACTTGGCTTTGTTTTCTTGAGTTTAGCGGAAGCAAATGACAGCCAAGAACACCAATAATCACAAGAATATGATGTTTCAATGGCTGGAGCAGAATGGAACCGATGGAAAATTGATTTCCCCACCGATTTAACACAAGTACTCACGGAATAACACATGAACAAGTTGTTTCCCATGAGCTTTAATCAACTAGGATCACGAAATAACATAAATTTTAGTGTTTTTCATGGTTTTAAAGAAAAGAAAACTAGACCAAAGATCTTCACCATGTAAAAGCTATTATTCATTTGATAAAGCTAAGGTTGAAGACTTTGGACTTTTAGATCTATTCCCTCCCTCAAGTTTGGTCTAAGATCTCCAAAAAAGACCAAAACAAACGAATTCAAGCTTGCACAACAAATGGAAGAGAATAGAACAAAAAACAGAAATGAGAATTGAGTTTTAGGTGGAACCAAGAGAACCTTGCTCTATGATACCATGTTGGAATTCATGAGATTAAGCTCATGAATGGAGGATACAATCAACTTGTGATTGAATCCTCTTAAACCCACACAAATAACTCATTCTCAAGATTAAGAGGAGACCATCAACTTGTGATGAAATTCACTCATTAGAGCTTGATAGAACCGAGATTATAGAGTAAGACCGATCCTAACAAGTATATTTACTCTAGTATGAAGCTAGATCCGTTATAAGCATCACAACACTTTTGGTTTGTGTGCTATGTAAAGAACGGATCTATGAATCAATTAACTAGAGATTAAGCAAGTAAATAAGAGATTAAGAAGAGTTTAGTGAAGTGTTTGAGAAGTGATAAGGCTGCCTTAAGGGCAACCTTTCTATAAAAGCAAAGTACTTAAAGTTTACATTGAAAGATTAAGCTAATTACTTAAGAGAGAAAGATCACTTCTTATTATCAATGTTATAGACTCAAGTGGCATTACAAGTGTTTATATAGAGACCAAAGGCTTATAGCCGTTACATGAGGAGCCTTTACTTTTCAAAATACTTTGAAAAGATTCCTTGAAGATAAGGTGCAAGTGGTCTCTTTATCCCTTGTCTTCTTCCTTCTCCCATTCTGATCCATATGCAACGGTCATATTCTTCTTTGAATCTTCTTTATTCAAACACAAGTGTCCAACGGCTCCTTGTACCTTCTGTACGGATGTGTACTTGGCCGTACAACCCGTACAGTCCGTACACAATCCGGGAAATGCCTTAAAAGTCCGGATTGTTGCTTCGGTCCGTACTTGTCCGTACTGTGTCCGTACCGAAGTGTTGCTTGGAGAAGTTCGGTCATGTCTTGATAGCATCGGCCGGCATCCTCCTTAATATATATATATATATAAGGAAAATAGTTTAACTAAAAGTAAAAGAGATAGAATAATACTTTTTCCGTCTTTGTAATATTGATAAATGGTAAAGAGTTGCAATTAACCAATCGGACACCCAAAAAGTTAAGACCAACAACAATACAACATCGGAAAATCAAAGGATTCAAAAAACCTTTATGCTAGTGAAGAGGGAACCAAAACTGAATGCTCACTGCAGTCTCATCCAAAGGAACCAAACTTCTACAAAAAACCAATTTGATGTCTACCCTTCGTCGAAGAACAATAGCCAAATGAACTGTCAAACAATATAGCACTAACCGAACTCTACCAACATCCGGGAGAACAAAGAAGAGAGGACTAAGAATGCAGCCAAAAATGAAACACCACTCTCAAGCTGCTAAACCACAGTTCTTGATAAAACTAGCACACTAGGCTCTAGGCTCTAGGCCGAATCAAGATCACCGCAAGGAAACCACTATAGAAGAAGACCAGCTCTAAGAGCTGGTGTAATACTAGTAATCATGCAATATTCAATAAAATTGAAGAACACATAGGATTGTGAAAATAATTTATATTTTAAAACAAAAAGAAACATCCAAAACAATTTATGTTTTAAAACCGAGAAAGTACTTTTTATGGTGTAAAATGTTCATAGTAAAGTATTTAAATTTAAAGTTTATCATTTTATATGTCAATTGATTATTTTTATAACTAATACTTTTGTTATTTTTTAAAATAAAATATTAGTTCGATTTATTTGATTAATCAAAGTCATATTTTTGGTCTCTTCATTCTAGTTATGTAGATCAGTATATACAAGAAAACACGAAAAATATAAAAAATTTAGAAGATTAGTTAACGATAAAAGTGTCATATTCATCTAGAAGATCACTTCACAATTCACACTACTACAAGAAGAAGATTTCAATAATTGAAAGGAAACTCAGAAAACATTCTAGAAGAATTTGTGCAGCACTTGTCCAATAAAAATAAAATATCGAAATATATTTTTCTAAAAAAAATTGTTTGGTGGAGCTGTAATTCATGTATACAAGTGAGTCTGGACTTCTAGAAGATTTTCTAAATAATTATACAAATTATGTCATCTTTTTATAGAGAATATAATAATAATGTGAAAGCGATCGGAGGTGAAAAGGTCGCCTCCGCGTTGGTGAAGAAGGAGACTTGTTCATTTTCGAACATAAACTTAAGTTTTGAGTTGACATTTTCCTTGGTCCCACAATCTCCTTTGGAACTTTGTGAATCAAAGTGGTTTTCGAATGAGAACCAAAACAATATGCTTCGACTTTTTTTTTAGTAATCGAATTATTAAATGAAAAAAATTGATGAAACAAACTAATTTTCGGTCCGACAAAAAAAAAAAAAAAAAATTCGGACTTTTTTTATCTTTTGTATGCCCATGTCATGTGCACCAAACTAAAAACAAAATATGTCAAAAACTATATATACCTACTAATTTTTTCTTTTATATGCTCATGTCATGTGCACCAAATTACATAAAGCACAATCTAACACAAAAATAAACGACTAAAATCCATCAAAGCAACTTTTTCCCCCATAAAAAAACCCATCCAATTGGTTTGTTGGATTGTGGCGTAACATAAGTCCAAAATAAACAATATATAATTGGACCTTACTATAGGTCAAGTTTATATGGTGTATTTATATAGAGAAGGCCAGCAAGGGAAGAAAACTTAAGGATAAAGAAGATAGAAAGGCCCAAAATTGTTCTCAGAAGATCATGTAAGAGCCAACAAGGCCGTCTGCGAAAGACTACTAGAGAAGAGTTGCGAGGTATCAAGAGAAAAGATGACAATGTGAAAAACTACGTGGAGGGTTGCTTGAAGGCTCCAAAAGGTATGTGAGAGGCTACGTACGTGGTGGTTGTAAAAGGCACGTAACATGCTGTGTAGGAAGAGAGAAAAGGCTCAGGTACGAGAGAGGAAGAGCTTGAATCTTAACTAAGCATGTCTTTAAAGGTGGAGCTTTGGTTGTAGAGACAAGAGAGTCCGGGGACACTTAGACTAATATCTTGCTTGTACGAACACATAAGTGAGATAGTTTAGAGAGTTAAGAAGCCGACATGGATGAGAGATGGGAGAGTGCAATCCTTATCATTATGAGCCATAGTTATCTATAATAGAGAGCCTGTTGGTCTTTGTTTAGTGTTGTTAGGGTTTAAACAACTTTGCCAATCATATAAAAACCCCGAATCAGAATGTTAAAAGACTTGGAAACATCATCACCTGAGGCTTTTTGTAACATTCTTGATATCATACACTCGGAAACCTCATCTACATTTTTCCCCATTCGCCATCATACAAAATTGAACTCAAGCTTCTATATTAGCTTTCAGATCGATATTCATTTCCTCGGAAAACATTGAACGTATTCATCAAATGTAATACTCTCCCCTTTAAGAATGAGACTTGAGGAAATTTTTTTGGTTAATCTCCATGATGATAGCAACAACATTGTTGCTGCCGACACATTGCTTGCAAAATTAATCATGTTTGCTTTGGTTTAGTTGCATCATTGCATCGGACCATTAGTTGCAACTAAACACATTAGGATTCAGTTTCAACCATGAAGCTTGTAATGAAGCAAAACTTGCATTTCTATCAGCAACACACATGGTACGAAACAACAAAAAGACATGTTAATTACAAATCAAAACATGACTAATTTCAACTAAATCCGCTATCTTCTCTGGCTAGTGAACTCACAAGGGACTTGCTGAACAATCTCGTCTAAGAAGAAGCACCCGAATACACAATTGATTGTACGAGAGCTGCTTCTTCAAACAGTGCTCATATCAATTTATTCACCTTTTCATGGATATATCCAACCAAATATTCAGAGTAGAATTGTGTTACTGAAAAAAAGAAACGCACAAAGATATTGAGGAAGGAAACCTATCACATTTTTCAGCATGTAATGTCGTATATTCATCCGAGTATGATTATATCATAAAAAATGAATCAAATCAAATACTGATCACAAAATATGGACAGCATGAGGTATATATGTGTGTACCACCAAAGGAGAGCCATCACTGTTCACTATAGGATATGCTTCGGGGCACTGAAGGTTAAAAAGTTAAGGAGACTCAAAGGGTTTTGCGGGCAGTTTTTGTTGGTATATATTTCTCAAACTCCGAGCTAGAAAATCACTACCACGGAATATGTTAAGTGAACATAAATCTTAGTAGGCAATGAGACACTGGGACGTACATTGAATAAAATATCTCTCAGGAGTTTGAAATGAGGATGTGAGCCTAGCAGACCACTGTTTTTTTTTCACCACTACAAGATATAAATTATGAATAAACTCATAACTTGTATAAGCATTAAGGATCATGAGACCTCCCAAGTAACTGAAACTGAAGATGACAAGGACATTATCACCTTGTGGTTTATAGATTCTTACAGAAACATAAGATTCTCAACCTGACTAGAGAATAGATGCAAAAAAACACAAGTTTCTTGTTTCTTGTAACGTAACAGCTTATGCCCTGCAATTCCTTCTATCACGACTTTTCTCACACTATTTCTTTTCGGATCATAACAGAGAACATAATATGGTGAATCCCTCAACCAAACCGGTGCCAAAATAAGCTCACCCACATCAGTGACGTTAAGAAAACGAAAACGCTGAGGTGATGATGTGCTTCTGGGCGGAGCTAAACTTGTCCACGAATTAGGCAAAACAAAAACCTTCTTCAACCATTTATGTTTCACTTCATCTTCTAAAACCCACAAAACCATACTACCATTAGCAGAAATTTTAGAGCTTGTCATGGCTAGCTTCCCCTCATACCTTATCAAAGCTGAAAATATGGAGCCAAGCAGATGATGATTGGTACCACCACCAGGTCCTTTGATAAGATGGAATTTTTCAGACCTAACATCAAAACTCATGAATACAGATTTCTTATACTGTGTGCCACTGTCAGTTGAAGCTTCATAATACACCACACCATTGATACATATCTGGTGAGTGTCAGGAACGTGGCTATGACTATTTTCAATCATCCTCCACGAATTCTCATTCCCCAATGTCAAGCCATGAACAAGATTTGTTCCGGTCATACACACCACTTTGTAAACACCATCAATAGGATCATAGCCCAAGAAAGGTTGCATGAAATAACTTCCGGGGTCCAATTCGGGCAATGTGATGGATCTTCTGGTGGTGGAACTATACACCACAAGGCGAGAGGTATGAGCAGTTCCATAGCAAATCAAACCGTGAAGAGAGGAACAAGTGATTTGGGACTCATATGTAGGAGGCGTCACATGGTAAGTAGCTATAGAAACTGGAGTTAGGGTTTGAGGCGAAGAGAAGATGAAAGAATCTTCTCCACGCATGAAAGTGAAAACGTGACGATCTGAAGACTCGGCGAGGAACAGTTTCATGAAATCTCGGCGGCGAATGATGGAAGCCCAAAGGTTTGATACGCAGAGGAATCCGGCTAGGGTTTTAACAGGTAATCGTTGGAGTATCTCCATGATGAGATCCATCGGAAGCAGATCTGCGTTTGTGCACCGGTCATCTGAAGTCTTCTTCCTCCGTTTTGTAACCCTAAGTGACGCCGCCGATGCTCTTTCAACGCTTTCATGGCGGCTACAAGATCGAGTATTGTAGTGAAATATTCTTAAGCTCTTATTTGCTCTCTCTCCTTTCATGGCGGAGAGTATAACAAAAGCAAAGATTTGTTGAAACTTGAAACTTTGCTGCAGAGAAGAGAAGAAGAGATTTGGAAGCGTTTGCGTTTTGATATCTCGCCTTCTCAAACTGTCTCAACATGTATATATATATATTTATCATTTTTACTCTCCAACTAGGTGAATTGCCCGCATCCTGTGCGTAAATGAATATTATATAACAAAATTTATACATAAAATCATAAAACATCATAAATGATAAATTATGTAAATTTAAAATTTAATAATATATAGAAAAGAAAGAAAATGATTTTCATTGGTAATAACAATGAAATACTAAATTATGATAAAACGGAAGACAAAACTCGAAAAGTTACTGAATGTTTTGAAACACTTCTTTGTAGACGACATTCATAGTTTTCTTCTGCACTTTTCCATCTTTGTTGGTGATTAAGATTTTTAACCCACTCCTAGATTTTACCCTAGATAGGGCAACATAGAGCTGTCCATGAGAGAATACGGGTTTAGGTAGAAACAAACCAACGTTTTTGAGCGTTTGTCCTTGACTTTTGTTTATGGTGATTGCAAAAGCTAGAGTCACTGGAAATTGCATGCGCCGCATTCTGAAAGGAAACTTTGTTTCTGGTGGGGTGATAGACATCTTAGGAATTAAAATTTTTTCGCCTGGTTTATCAGTTGTTGTAATGATTATACCCTCAATCACATGACGTGCCAATTGAGTAACTATAAGCCTAGTCCCATTGCATAACCCTCCTTTAGGATCAATGTTACGAAGACACATGATAGGAGCACCAACCTTTAATTTCAAACAGTGCTTAGGCATTCCACCCAATTTGACGATGTTCAAAAACTCTGTGGGATACACAAAATCATCATCGGGGTCAATATCTGAAGGATCAATGCTATCAGAGCTTAGGTAGACTTTATCCTCACCTGCGTTACTGGAAAAATAGGATTTCAGCGCTTTTACATTTTGAAATTAAAATGATTCTTACCTTAAAATAAACAGTCAAGAACTTATTTACCTGATAATCTTGAAAGCATATAATCATTGATCTGATCAATATCGTCATTTGTAGGACTCAGTATCGCCCTGTGTTTATAAAAATCAGTATCACCTGAACTACCAAATGATTGTCTGTAAACTTCAGTCACTATAGTTTCGATCGGATCTCCGCAATCAGTTATCAACAAATCTTCAGGGATTCCGATCTCCGTTTCTCCGTCATTTGGGAGGTTGATCTTTCCATCACCAATATCCAAAATCCATTTGGAGAAAGCTTTAAGTTCTTTAGCATCGTCTTCACTAAGTCCAGCTAGCAATCTCATGTTTTTTGTAAGCTTTAGAACTTTGCAGTTTTCCCAAAGGTATGACGAATTTATAGTTGCCAATACAGTTTCTGCTCTGCCACCTCCAGTAATAACTGGCAGAATCTGTCTAAAATCACCGCCAAAAACAACAACCTTGCCTCCAAACGGCTTTTCCTCGTCCATTATATCGCGTAAGCTACGATCTAAAGTTTCGAAGCAGTGCTTGCTCATCATAGGAGCTTCATCCCATACTATAAGCTTTGCTTGTTTAATTAATTCTGCTTTATCTGAACCTGGAGTCATATTGCAAGTGGTGAACTCATCTGGATTAATTGGAATTCCAAACCTTGAATGGGCTGTTCTGCCACCTTCCAACAATAATGCTGCAATCCCACTTGATGCTGTGTTAACAACTATATCACCTCTGGATCGAAGTGTAGCTGATAGTATACTCCATAAGAAGGTTTTTCCAGTTCCTCCAAAACCATACACGAAAAACATCCCACCTCTATCATTGAGTATTGCATCCAAAATCTCTTCATATACAGCTTGCTGCTCATCTGTTAACATTCCATGCAATCTCTCGTGCTCTTTTTGTTGATCTTCATGGTTGTAGTTAAGCTCATCATCTACAAAACAATTGCCATTGTAATTGCAAAAATCATTTGGCTTTGGCATTTCTTTCCATTTGGCTAGTGAACGTCCATTGCTAAGCAAAATATCTTGGATTTCTGATAGAGCAATGTTTTTGATCTGTTCGGGTGACAAACTAAGATCTTATCAATAACTAATTTAGAAAAGACTATTAGGTGATAACAATTAATTAGGCTAACTAAACCATAATTTTATAGTTGGACCTGCAAATTAAAGACAACCTTCGTAACTCATTATTTTATAGTTGGACAAGATAAAAAATCGAATGAATAAAAAAAGAAGAATGTTAAAACAATAGAATATATATAAACATAAAATAATTAGCAAAGGGTACAAATATTTAAATTTAAAAGTCTAAGATATCCACAACTATGTCCAACTACACAAAAATCTTTAATCACACTTTTCAACATACGTAACTATAGAATATTACAAAAAATGAAATTTTTCTACTTCAAATATTATTGGTCCTTTTATGTTTTTAAAAAAAAAATTGTATGAAATAAAAAATATACAAGTTAAGAAGATAATAAAAATATATTTACTATTAAAATAATTCTATAGGTTTTATGAGATTATTAAAATTACATTTTTTTAATTTAAATTTACATTATTTGTATTTTTAACGATTATATCACATACTAATTACATAGTGACATCATTTTTTCAATCCATGTCATCATTTGAACTCCTAGAGAGTGGTAGTTATTACACAATTAAAATATTGTAATTGAATAAAATATTGTAAATCATCATTAATTGACTGGACCGATAGGAATGGAACCGATAGGAATGGAAGTAAAGTATATATTTACATGATTTGAATAACTAACCTCTTCATCAACCAAAACCTTCTCAATGGAATTGCCTGCTTTTCCTTTGGATTTCCACAACAGAATAATATGAGCTTTGATTCTTTGTTTCTCAGAAAATGAAAGAAGATTGTTAAAAAGCACAAATGGAGAGGTTTGTTTAACTAAGATAGACATTATGATAGTATGTGAGAATGGAAGTGAAGTTGTTTGATCGAGTTATTAGGTACATGATTAATTTATATAGATAATCAGAAGTTGCAAGAACGTAATCTTATTAGAATACTAGATTAGGACCCGCATAATATGTGGGTATTAGATATTAAAATTGATTAATTATATAACTATAATTATATTCTACATTAAAACACATAAAAGTAGATTGTAAATTGAAACTCGTATAATCGTATTTTAAGTTGAAACCCGTATAATTATCAATTTATTTATCATAAATTGCATTTTGTTAACCGCAAGATAGAAAATATAAATTAGTTCAAATCACCTCTCCTTTATATAATAAGATTTTTTATTTTCTCTATAATTTTTGTTTATTTATTTTTTATAATCTCTTTAGGTTAATGTTTTTACTAACTATTTGATCTATACTTTCAAAAAAATTTGCCACTTATATATCTTCTCGATTTCTTTCTTAGTTTTTTATATATGTAGTTTGGATTATAAATTTTATTTTATTTCCTAATTATTTTAGACTATTATAAAAAAATATTCTAATTACTTTGAACTATTAGAATTTTCTTTTTCACTATTTAGTTAGTCATTTAACAATATGTTTTGTTAGTTTTCTAATTTTTGTTTCTAATTAAGTTAAACTATTACAATTTTTTCTTTTCACTATTTACTTAATTATTTAACAGTTTTTTTGTTAGTTTTCCGTTTTTATTCTTTTGACACATGTCATCATCTCGATCGATAATAAACACGTGGCAAGATCCCGTGAGTTAAAATTTTGACAAACTTTCATTTATGTAATAAATTTTTATGGGAATATATTTTGGATATGCTATTTAGTTTGTGGATTTTCATAAAAAATTTGAATATATTTTGGATATGATGTTCAAAATATTTTCAAATATCTGAACAAACAAAATCTTTTATAGTTAAAGATCTTTTAGTGTATTATGTAAACATTCGATTAAAGATTCCAAAAGATCTTTTAGTATATTACGTACAAATTCGATTTACCTGATTAATGGGCCTATAAGCCTGATTAGATCTTTTAGTATATTAGGAAACCACATTTGAATAAAGTAAGCCAAATATTAATATCATTGTTAACATATCTTTTACTATATTACGATCATATTAAAGATTCCAACAGATCTTTTAGTATATCACGGCTGCATCTTTTTTATTCTTTTCGACTCTGAGGCGTTTAACAGATCTAAGTCCATAATAATGATTAGTCTTTAGCAAAACCTCATGTGGTGAAAGAAGGGGATCATTTGGTTTGATTATTTACCTTCAATTCATCAATATCAACCTTGAGGAAAATCACATTGGGAAGTTTCTTAGCCAAATCAGGGAAGAACGGAGAGATGAAATTAAAACCATGATGTGCCGTGTAATTTTACTTTTAATTTTGTTACAATATTATATTTTATTGTATATTATGTGTAATTTTGTTTTTGTTATCCAATGATTTTAGGGGGATTAGCCATGTCACAATTAATCCAAAGTCATGTCATCATTTTTTCAATCTATGTCATCATTTTAAGCCAATCAAATTATAACAATTAATTAGGCTAACTAAAGTGACTTGTCTTTTAATAGGAATGGGGATTAAAAAGGAAGAAATTGTAAAAATATTCTAAATTTTTTATGTTTAATTATTTTTAATACTCACTACACTTATGTTTATGATGATATTTCATATTTTCTTAGCTTGCACAATCTAATTTCTTAACTCATCGTTAAATATGTTTTTTTGGTTTTGTTACTTCTTCCCTTGGCACAAATTTAATAATATTTAAAAATTATTTGACTTTATTTTAGAATTGGAAGATGTTTTCCTTTGGAGTTTGAGAGCTAACTTTTTATTCTATCTTTAGAGTTATAATATGATATTATTTTTTTGTGAATTGTATTCGCCTCACAAATGTGCAAAAATTATATTGTTAATTGTGTAAATCTAATTAGACTTTGTAATCATGAGATAGAATACATGTTTTATGATGTAGAATACTTTTGTTGTGTAGAACTTATTGTGAGCTATATAGTTTAAGCAACCATTCGCTTTGCTTTGACCAACCTCCCACTGCAACTTTACTTTTCATTACCTCAGTTTGAGTCAAGTGTCTTCTCTTTGAGTTTCATAGCCACAATATGTTCCCTTCCTCTTTTCTTTGCTTCTTTCTTCCCTTCCTTGATTTCTCTCGACTTTAAGCAAGGTCTAGCTGAGATCTTATTATTGGGTTCTTTAGTGTAGATGATGATTAATCTTTTGGTTTTGTAACTCGGGAACCATCTGCATCTCCAATTGCATCACTTCTACTCTTTCTACATCCTAGCTTTGGAAATTTTGGACGAGTAGTTGGTATCTGTAACATTTTCATTGACCATACAACGACAACAACAATAATTTAGAATAAGTATTGATCACATAGGAAGAAAAAATAAGTAAACCTTCTTCAATTCAACCATATACAATTGCTCTTTGTAGAAACTGGGCATGGACCAGCCAACGTCAAGTTCTCTCTCAATCTCTTGATCTCTTTTTCTTGACTCTTCTAAACAAACAAAATTCATTTGACCAAAAAAAATGTTAGATGCACAGATATAGCTACCTTATTGAATGTCCTCTCATATTACCACATTCAAAACTTACTAAAGGAAGAAGACTACACAGTGGTGGTTTTTTTTTTTTGTTCAAAACCTTGTTTTCATTCAAAACTTCAAATGATTACATGGATAGATACTAAATGCAGTAAAAATAAAGGATAGAGCATTCATAAATGCAAATGATGGATAAATAAGATAGTACGACTGTAGATCCCAAAGAGCTTGGAGACATGAGCTAGGTAGCTTCTTGACACAAGCGAGGTAATGGTGAGTCGAAAACACATCCAAGAATAGTTCGAGGAGTTGATTGGTCACTTGGCAATGCCGTTGTGACGTTGAAAAGGTGTCCATAACCTCACGTTTCGCCGGCGCAAAACGCGTTACATCTTCAAGCCCAAAACGGACCAATAGTAAGACGGTTAGGATACTCAAGCTGTTTCTTGACCTAAAGGCCACGAAACAAACATGATAACTTGATGGGAAGGTTTCCTCCATGTAGGAGAAGGGGGGACAAATTGATCTCTCCATAACGAAGGAAATTGACAACAAATATCTCTCCACAGTGGTGGTTAAGCATACTTATTCTTATGTATATCACCTTTCCACCAATCTTCTCAGCCATTCACAATTTTGTGAAAATTAATACAACAGATTGAAAAGCATGATCTACACATTTTCTATTATAATTGAGGAAGAGTAAATGGTTCTCTATTTCATTTTGTTCTTTGAAATGTCGAGAAATTTGTTCAACAAGAAGAACTACTGATCTTGTAGAATTCACATTTTCATAGAATTTCATAGTATCAAGCAAATTTAACACAAGTGTCGAGCTTTACCAATATCGAATTGCTTCATTATCTTTAAGATTAAAGTACCAAAACTCTCTAATATTTTCTTTCGTCACTTTCTCCGCCAAAGTCTAGTGCTTCATGTAAACATACCTTACACCAAACCTGCGATTAAAATTTAAAATGACGACATTGGCTTCATACCTCGTTCGAACCTCACCCAAATCAATATGACGGTTCGTTTCGTTTCCGCACTCTTTAATTTCATAGGAAAGAAGAACCTTGATTTACATTTCGATGAACCAAAACCGGTTAATAAGACCAAATTTTTCATGGATTTTAAACTCACAGCATAGCCATTGTGATTCCAGCTCAAGACATTCCATTTAATTGTAATGTTGCCTTATGGGTCGAGTGCATGCCTGTGTAAAAAAAGATTTAGAAGGGAAAAAAAGTCAGAACTTTCTTTTTACTGATCCAGCTTTGCTTATCTATATTGATGATTTCAGTTTCAAAACTATTTGATTTGTAGAAACAGACCAAACTGTCAGATAAGTAAGTGCTTATCCCTCATAAGTATCGTTTGTAGTTTTGTACTTTTCTCAAATTTTATGTATGAAGCTTTTTGTTTTTCTCCTGGTATAAGCAGAATATACTAATCTTCTAAAAACATAGGAATTGAAGTGTTGAATTGAGAATTTTTTACTTTTATACACACTTTTTCATAAAGTATTAGCTAATAAAGACACTTCCTACTATCAGCACACTTTTTCACAGTTTCATTGATGTAAAAGACACTCTTATTCTTTCTCTTCTCTTTTTTTTCTTTCATTTTTCTGTTTTCTTAATTATAAAATAAAAAAATAAAAAAAATCCACAATTGTTCTTCTCCATTACCTCTCTCTACCAAATATGGATAAAAAAACTAGAAGAATATAAAATCATCAATCTGAGATTTCAGTCGTATAATTTACATGTTTTTGTTCAAAATTGTATAATTTAATGGTTTGCTTTCACGATCAATTTTTTACGTTATATCAAAATCATAATTGATGGATTTGAAAGAGTCAAACTTGTATTGTGGGTCTTACTTCAATTAGATTTTTTTGTATTCTTGAGTTTGGGTTTTCATTTGCTCTTGTCAAATTCTGGGTAGTTTTTAGGATCTTAATTTTTGAGTCACAAACCATCAATTCAAATAGAAATTAAAACTAACGTGTATTAGATGCGGATCACAGTTTGAATTGTATGAAAGCTCCTGCAAATAAGTCTGATTCCTACGAAATCCTCTTATTTCAACCTTCTTTGGAGACTGAAAATTTTGTGTGTGCTTATTTGGCTTCACAATCTATAGATCCATATGGATAATAGAAGATGGCCAACATTCCATGGTTACATACCATTGAATATTTTGTATACATTGGCGTCTGAAATGTCCATATAACGACGACCATATGGTCAATAGTAAATGGTTACTAGGTAGTGACGATGACCATGGCTTCATGTCTCATGAAAGAAAAGGTGGTGGTGGTTTCAACGAAAGAGGTGGTGATTGACTAGTGTTTAATTAAATGGGTGGTTAGATTTATGTTTCGGACGAGGTGATGACAATTTTCATCACTTAGTGAAAGAGGAGGAAGGAGGTGGTGGTCGTGGTCCTTGTTCGTGAGATTTAATAAGCTTTTTTTTAAAAAAAAATCTGATGAACGAAAAGGAAGAAAATAAAAAAACCAATCTTACAAAATAATTAAAAATCTGAAAAACTTTCAGATTTTTTTTTTTTTTTTGTCAGAAACTTTCAGATCTATTGTTTTGTTTTTCTGTTGCACGAGAAAAAAGGAAAGAGGAAGTAAAAATTATTATTTTTTATCAAATAAAGACAAAAAAACACATGAAATAAAATAAAGGGTAATTTAGTCAGAAAAATACAAATTAAACATGATAAAGTGCCCAAATAGTTAAAAGTACCTCTAAAAGATATTACTTTCTAAAAAGTATCTATAACAGTAATCCACCCTTGAATTGATCGACATTTTGGCAAAAGCATTTATTGTTTAACTAATTGAATAAAATGTTGTCAGTTTTGATGGAGAAGAGTGGAGGATTCACAATATCCTGAAATGCCACGCCACAAAGCATAAATTTACTATCACAATCAGTTTAAGAATAAAAGACGAGTAATCAGTACAGACATAAGTTTTCTTCACATGCCATCTCAACAATTGTTGAGGTGTAAAATCAAAAGCTTGAAAAACCAGGAGAACCCATAAATCTAGATTGTATAGAAGACAGGAAACCAGCAAATTATTCCAAGAGGAATACATACCACTGAATAAAGAACGATGGAACAAATTGAAGATGCCCAGATGCCGAAAACATCATTTTTAATTCTCTGTTGATCAGAGCAAAAACAGAGGCCAAGTTTGTTCGAGAACCGGAAAAAAAAACTTCTCGACAATGCCTCAAAAACCATGGTAATGGCATTGAATTTGAGATTATTCAAGATTGTATCCGATTAGAGTATTTGTAGATAGAAGATTCAAAGGAATCAACATGAGCGTGGAAGACGAAGCAGATTTAATAGTTGAAGATGACCCAAAGAATTAGGTTTTAAATGCGGTTTTTGACCAAATCGGATTTTGAGGTCAAATGAGTTGATGTGTCAAATTTTTAATGATGTGTACATTTAAAATGATTTAATTGGTTTATCAGAATATGATGTGTTAGCTTTTTACAATACAGAAAAGCTGAGGTGTCATCGCAGGAGAGACCTCTTGTGTTATTATAGTATTGATTTTTCGTATGCACGATTTTGGAGAGGGGGGATAGGCATCAGCTTGAATGGGATGGTGGTGATGTCGGATTAAGCAACACTCCGAGATCGTTTCAAAGAATATAGGAATTAGGTTTAAGCGTAATATCACCCAAAAAAAGTAGAAGCGAGAAAGATGTGTATAGAATTCTCTATTAAAATCAGTGCCCTCAATTTTAAGGAATACATCAAGTATTTATACAAGTACAAAGTCGGTCGAAATAATCGTAAAAGACAAATAGAAAATCTCTTAAAAGATAAGAAGAAAATATACTAATTCTAAGTATTTTCTTATATCTGAGGTAAGTCTTCCTTCTTTCTTATATTTGCCTAAGTCGGCTGATTCTCCTTGTGGGTTGAGCCGTCGTTAATGGGTCCTCTCTGGCCCATTCCTTGAGCTGTCCTCTGAAGCTCTGTGTATGGTAATGGGTGCTAAATCCGGTACAACCAAATAGTCTCCCACCTCCCTCCCCCCCCCACCCCCCTCGAGTTCGGCGAGTATTACTTTCGCAAGCTCGGCCAAAACTTACTGAAGAAGGTTTGCCCAACTAAGATCTTGTCTCGATACGTCGCTTCGTCTTTACACGTGACACGCTCCCGATCCTTTGTTCTGAGGAAACTGAAGAGATGCCTCGACAAGCCAATTTCAGTTGGGAAATCTTGATATTCGGCACGATTTTCGCGAAGCACTTATACTAAGTCTTCACCCTTGACACGCGACACTTCACAATTGGGTACCCACGCGGCGTTTGGGAACTTTCTCCAAGGCGTTTTCTCTTTACCCTATAAACTTCTTGCTTTCGCTATAAAAAATACAACGACAAATCCTCCAAGGATCTTCATACTTTCATATATCTTTGGTCATCTTCCCTTTTTAGAGAAAGACTGAAGTGATGGAATCTCTTTCCATCTTCTGTTCGAAAAGGCAACATGCTTCTTTCTTCCGCTATTTCTCCAGACTTGGAAATGGATCCTCATGCAATCATTCGCGTTATCCTTTAAAGGACACTGAACGGTCTCAGGATATACGCATGTCAGAGATCATATTCCTAAGGTGTGGTCATGTCAGGAATCATATTCAACGCCGTAGGTCAGCATTATGCTTACTCCATCGATCTGACACTTGTTTGAGTGTTTGTATTCCTAAAGTGCTCGTTAATCACCGAGTTGCTTGTCTACGAGGATTGACTCAAAGTTCACTCTGAAATGGTTGGACTGACGGCTCGGGAACTGGTTGTCTCTTATCGAGGTGTTGTTGTCTCCTAAGGAGTATTGGAGTGGTTACTTCCGGATTAATTGAGCGACTATTTTCAAAGGCTTATAAAGACCTACGACCTCGGTGCCCATCAGTTGCTGCAGTCGTTACTTTGACAGCGAGATCATCCATTTTCTTTTACAATTTGTTGTACTATAGTTGTTTAACCAACGAGTTAATTTCTCTTTGTAATTTCTTCAAGAAATAAAACAAATAAGTTTGTTTGAGATCTTTTACAAGATTTAGTTCGCTTTAAAACTTTGATGATTTGTAACTCCTTTGTAAAGAATTAACATAAACAACTTTGTTTGAGATCTTCTATAAGATTAAGTTAACCTTGGAACTTTTAATAAGTTGTTCGAATTTCTCTTTTGAGCTCGGAGCTCGAAAGAATTCTCATATGGGAAAACTATGAAGTTTTAACCTAAATAATTCGTGAATCATAAACTCACCTTATTAGCATCTATTGCTTCTTAAGAATCTTCAGTGATCACGAGCTTATGGGGATTGGCTTAATTTAACACCTCGGACCTACTTTCCTAAGAAACCGTAATTGGCTACGAACTATGGAGTTCGGCTTGATAGACACTAAGATTACTTTCATAAGACTCTTTAGTGGTCGCGAGCTATGAAACTCGGCTTATTAGAAGCAAGATTCCTCCGAGCCCTTGGTGCTTACCAGTTCGGAGCCCGGTTATTAGAATCTGTATAGGTACGAGGCAGGCTCGGTTTGGGGTCTTAGAGAGCAAAGAACTTGTGCTTTGGCTTAGATCTTCATTTGCCTTAGGACGTAACATCATTATGAGATCGAGAATCGGCGTGTAATTTACTTGGTTGTCCTAAGAGCGATGTGTGGAACTAGCTCTGGCTTATTAAAGGTTGTGGACAGATACATGGCCAGGTGGTGGTACTGGATTTAACATCCATTACCATACCCGACTCAAACCTGACCCGACACGGAGCTTTGCAAGACAACATAGAGAATGGGCCAGCGAGGACCCATCAAGTACGACTCGGCCCGTTAAGGAGCATCAAGCCGACCTAGGCAAATACAAGCAAATTGGAAGACCTATCTCGGATAAAAATAAATACTTAGAATTAGTATAACTTCCTTTTATCTTTTAGGAGATTTTCCATTAATCTTTTAGGGTTATTTCAACCGACTGAAGAGATGCCTCGACAAGCCAATTTCAATTGGGAAATCTTGATATTCGGCACGATTTTCGCTAAGCACTTATACTAAGTCTTCACCCTTGACACACGACACTTCACAATTGGGTACCCACGCGTCGTTTAGGAACTTTCTCCAAGGCGTTTTCTCTTTGCCCTAGAAACTTCTTGCTTTCGCTATAAAAAATACGACGACAAATCCTCCAAGGATCTTAGAGAGCAAAGAACTTGTGCTTTGGCTTAGCTCTTCATTTGCCTTAGGACGAAACATCAGTATGCGATCGGGAGTCGGCGTGTAATTTACTTGGTTGTCCTAAGAGCAATGTGCGGAACTAGATCCGGCTTATTAAAGGATATGTGCAAATACCTGGCCAGGTGGTGGTACTGGGTTTAGCATCCATTACCATACCCGACTCATACCCGACCCGACACGGAGCTTCGGAAGACTGATATATTCATATTTTACCGTATTTAAATTCCATTTCATGGTGTTTTTATTCCATATTTGCATATCATGTAGGCATTTGCATCACTTTTGTGTGTTTATAGGTTTGGAGATAGTGATTCCGCAATGAGTCAACATGGAGCAGGTTTGGATGCAAAACAATGGGAATTCAAAAAGATATGAAGGTGGCACAAGTTGGTGCAAGAAGGAGGCAATTTGATGTCTAAGAAATGAAGAAAATGTGTTAAACAAAACAGAGACAATATAGTGGTTTGATATTGAGGTCCGACTCTTAGTTTGGAGAAGTGAAGAAATAAAGTTTTTGAAGCAAACAAAACAGAGACAATATGGTGGCTTGATATTGAGGTTCGACCCTCAGTTTGGAGAGATGAAGAAATAGAGTTTTTGAAGCAAACAAAACAGAGATAATATGGTAACTTGATAATGAGGTCTGACCCTCAATATGGACCTTCTCGAATCCAAACTTTTATGATCCGACCCAGTTTTTCCCGGGTTGACCCGGTTCCGATTTTATTGACTATAAATATGTTTTTTAGACACAAAAAACGTAAGTTTGATTAGACCTTCTCTTTTCATGCTTCAAACCTCTTTTCTTATGATTTGTGATTGGATCTTTGCTAGTTTCTACATTTATTGAAGTTTCTTAATCTCTTATCATTTGCTTTTATGATTATGTCTTCATTTATGATTATGGTTATGTTTAGCACCATGAGTAGTGAGTATTTTCTCTATGGGTTTTTGAACTTAGTAGATTAGAGGTGATTAATGAATGATTAGTGATGTCTAGGGATAGATTCTTATGATTTCTAAAAATTAGGGTGTGTTTAATGCTAGATTAGACTTGATCAATCTAAATCTAGATTATGGATATTTTATACCCAAAAAGTGTTCGATGAAATGTCTTGGCCAATCTTAATCTTGCTTTTTACTCTTAACCAATGGAAATTGATGTTTAAGGTAATTAGTGGCTTTATGAACTTGAGTTTAATGATTGTTATTCATTTAATTGCAATAGGGAAATTGGTCTAATTAAAATTAATGAATGGATTAGTACAATGGAAGTGGATTAGTCTATTTTAGTGATTCATGTCATAAAATTAAATAGAATTGTTAGTCCTAGCATCACTAGTTAGTTATTAGTCACCTCAAGTCAATTGATTTGCCCAAAGCCCATGCATTTCCAGATTTGAACAAGTTTTTAGATCATTGACTTTTTAGTTGACTTTTGCATTTGATTTTGTTTAAGCTTGATCATGGTTTGCTTTATTATTGTTTAGTTTCAATTTAGTTATCTAGTCTTGTTAATCTTTCATTTACATTATCATTTGCTTGTTTTGCTTAGTATATTGCATTGTTAGGACTTTTAAAATCGAAATCTAAATATTGAATTGCTTAGCTTATTCGATATCTTGGATTCTTAGTGTAGCTACTCTAATCTCCCTTGGTTCGACCCTATGCTATGCTACAACAACTAGAGTGTGTTGTTAGCTAGGTGATATATCATGGTTTTTACCATCTTTTGGCCATGATTTAACCCGGTTTTATCGAGTCTTTTTGGTATATTTCTAGTGTTTTAGAGTCTTGGCAGGTTCGTGTGTGAATGGAGCTTAATTGGTGATTATGGAGCATTTTGGAGCATCAAGAAAAGAAGAGCTGAAGTCGCGAGGACGGATTTTCAATTGCCGTCAGATTGGCGCGTCGATCGACGGAATCACATGTGCGTCGATCGACGGAAGAACCTGTTTCGCGAAAGAAGAGGAATTTCCAATTCTGAAGATTTCCTTTTTACCCCAGAAGTTCCAGAAGTTAACAAATAAAGCCCAGCCCGAATGCTAGCCTATAAATACCTAGTTTTCTTTTAGTTTTGAGGGAGTTTTCTTTTATCAAATACCTAGAGTTTTTTAGAGAGATTTTGAGAGTTAGGGAGACAAGTTTTCAGACAATTCAGATTTCTTCGAACCCTTCTGTAATTCTTTCTTACTCTATTTTAATGCAGTATTATTCAGCTATTATGATTTGCTTTGCTTGCATGTCTGAGTAATCTACTTGTTAGGTTTAGGGTTTTTCAAAGGAATTAAGATGGATTGTTAGAATTGAATTCATGTTAGGATTATCTATTGGTTCTTCATCTAGATTGTTATAACCCTGATTTAGGATTGATCACTCTAAATTAGCTATCTTAGGTTGATTAATTAGAAGCGGAAGCATCAATTGATAACCTGACCATAATCTTAGATGAGCAAAATCACCTATTCTCAAAGGAATTTGGTTTAGGGATTTTGTGAACAATTGAAACCTGAACTTTAATGCTTGCATAAATTGATTGATTTTACAAAGGAATTTGGATTTCTAGGGTTTATGCATAGATAATTAATTCAACGGAAGTCGTTTAATTTTACATTAGAGTTTCAAGTTCGAGAACGGTTCTTTATTAAAATCCTGACAGTTTATTAATTCTGCAATTTATCTTTGCCTGAGAATTTCCCGAAAACCTAGCTTTTGTTTAATTGAATTCTTAAAAACCAACAATCTTTCTTGCTTTGAATTGTTTCTTGTTTTTATTTAACTTTATTTGCTTAGCTCAATTCGAAGTCATAAATCCTATCGTTAGATTTTACTCCCAGTGATTCGACCCCTAAGTACTACAATTGATCTCTTAATTTGAGAGAGTAGCTCAGGGTAAATTTGAGCCTATTACTAAGTTTAGGTACAAATACAATTTGACACACATCAAAGACAACTTAGAGAATGGGCCAACGAGGATCCATCAAGGACGACTCGGCCCGTTAAGGAGCATCGGGCCGACCTAGGAAAATACAAGCAAATTGGAAGGCTTATCTTGGATAAAAAAAATACTTAGAATTAGTATAACCTCCTTTTATCTTTTAGAATATTTTCCATTCATCTTGTAGGGTTATTTCGACCGACTTTATACTTGTATACTTGTATCAATACTTGATGTATCCCTCCAAATTGAGGACATCGATTTCAATAGAGAATTCTATACACATCTTTTTACTTCTTATTTCCCTTGTGATTTTACGCTTAGACCTAATTTCTCATTACTTTGGACCGATTTCGGACTGTTGCTCAATTCAATATCACCAAATTGGCGCCGACTAAGGGGAAACCGATAGGGCCTTCTGAAAATAGGGTCCTTATGATCATGGAAAACCATGAAGAAAGCACATGACGAAACCAGCTGTACGTGGAAGGAGAAGCAATCATCTTTTGTGATGATTTTGCTTATGGGCTTGAATTGATTTTGGCTTTAAATCTTTTGTGATCCAATAACAATTCAGAAGCTTAAAACATGTCAAATATTACGAAAATGCCACTAATGAATCCGGATCCGAACCGAGTCAGAGCGAATCCACGTGTCCTTATATGGGTCGATTTTTTTCATTTCTAATTTGTCCTCGTCGATTTCATAAATGTTTTCAGAAAGTAGATTTTTAAGTGGCAATTGACGTAATAAAAGTCAATTTGTGCACAGTTAGGTATTTTTACTGCTGATTTAATAGTATAAATTAATGAGTTTTGTAAATATTTAATTTATGAAAATGAATTTTAATAAAGATATTGACAACACTTACATGAAAGTTTTTTGTAAGTTATCTTTAGATTAAAATTTAGTTTCTCTATCCTAACATTTAGAGGGTGTTATTTGATCACTAACTTTTCGGAATGCTGAAGGGGAGAATGTTGACAGACATGGTAATCGGTACAACGATCTGGGTGACCCCATTGATGAAGCTGGTAACATCATTGAGGTTATGGATCCAGTTGCAGCAGAGCGTGCTGAGCTAGATCGCCAAAGAGTTGAGTTGGACCGCCAGCGCACTGAGATTGAGCATCTGGCTCAGGCTAATCGTGTACCACGGGGAGCGGTAGTTAACCAACGCACTTTGGGAGACTACTACCGTCCTGAAGAGCACTATGCCAATAGGGCAGCGATTCGACCCCCTAGATTTGATCGTAGGGATTTTGAGTTGAAGCCTGCGTACTTCTCTTTAGTAGCTCAACATCAGTTCCATGGGCACCCATCAGAGCACCCCATGGATCATCTTGAGATGTTTGAGGATCTTGCGTCTAGCATTAAGGCTAACAACGTGTCTGAGGATTACATCATGTGCAAGCTATTTCCATTTTCTCTTGCTGGAGAGGCAGTCTCTTGGCTGAAGCAGTTGGAGCCAGGCTCACTGACTAACTGGAGAGATACTAAGAGTGCTTTCTTGAGTCACTTCTATGATTAGTCTCGCTCAGAGGACCTACGAGCTAAGATTTCAACATTCGCTCAGAATCAGAAAGAATCATTCAAAGCTGCGTGGGAAAGGTTCAAGGGATATCAGAGAGACTGTCCTCATCACGGGTTTACAGAGGTTCAGTTACTAGGTATTTACTACAGAGGTTTGGATTTGAGACATCAGGTCACTCTAGATGCTTCGAGTAATGGGAACTTCAAAACCAGGTTTCCGGCTGATTGCTTTGAACTCATCAAGAACGTGTCTACTAGCAATAGTACAAAGAAGATCGATGAGGAAAGGAGAAGGGAAGCTGATAGATCAAGTGGCGCTGAGATTGCTGAGGTCAAAGCTAAGGTAGATTCCATTCATCATCATCTGGTGGGAAAGAAGGAAATTCACTTTGCTCAAGAAGAGGAGAACAATCAAAAGGATGTTAACTACATCAATGGGAATGGTTTTCAGAATCAGAGGTTTGGAGGCTACAACAACAACCAAAGGACTTATGGATCTTCTTCTTACCAACCGATTCCCTCTAAACCTTCAGAAAACGACTCAAAGGGTACACTCGAGTAGATTCTTGAGGGCCAACAAAGTCTAGCAGTAAATGTCAATGGGAAGATTGACGGGCTTTACACTACTCTCAATGGAAAGATGGATGGGCTTTACACTGATCTCAATGGTAAAATTGAGGCCATCAACATTCACTTGAAAAAGCTGGATACTCAAGTAGCTCAAACCGCAGAGAATGTAAAGAGACAGGAGGGTTTTCTTCCAGCTAAAACGGATGCAAACCCAAGACAACATGGTGTTGCTGCGATTGAAACTAGGATTGAGAAGGTTGTGGAGCCAAATCTGCGGAAAAACCCTTTGAATCACCTGATTCCCGAGCTGGAAGATGAAGAAGATGCAGAAGTTTTCGCACCAGACACTCCGTCGATCGACGCTCAGGGGGAGCAACGATCGACGGGTGAGAAAACTCATGATACTGTCCCGACGAGATCTCGACGAAGGATCGTCGAACATTGCTCACGTCGATCGACGCAAAGACACTTCCGTCGATCGACGGGATACGCAGAAAGCTGAAAATCCGGAGATTCCTACTGATGCTGTGGAGAAGGTTTACCAACCTAAAATCCCTTATCCCAAGAACCAAAAGAGGTCTAAACAGGAGCTGGAAGAGCTTAGATGCAAGGCTATCATGGATAAACTACGCATCAAGATTCCATTATTAGATGCAATGAAGCTTTCTCCTGTAATTCGAAGGTATGTGAAGAGGATGGTTACTAGGAATTTGTGTGTTGAGGAGGGAGTTGCTATGCTCTCTGAACAGGTTAGTGCGATAATTCTGAACAAAATTCCAGAGAAACTCACGGATCCAGGAAGTTTTGTATTAGATTGTTCGATCTTCACAGACAGGTTTCCAAGGTCTCTTTGTGATTTGGGTTCAAGCATCAACTTGATGCCACTCTCGGTTGCTATCAACCTTGGTATGACTGATTTCCAGCCAACAAGGATCTCACTTAGCCTTGCAGATAGATCAGTAAGGATCCCAGAAGGAATTTTGGAAGATGTTCCAATCAAGGTTGGAGGTTGTTTGATTCCTACAGACTTTGTGGTTTTACAATATCATGAAGAACCTAAAGATCCTCTTATCTTGGGAAGACCATTCTTGGCTACAGCTGGAGCAATGATTGATGTTAAAGGGAGAAGAATTACTCTGTGTGTGGGTGATTTGGAGATGAAGTTTGATATGGATCAGTTGGTGAACAAACCTACGATTGATGGTCAAACCTACTCTGTGGATACACTCACAGACATTGCTCAAGAGGTTTACAATGAGGTACATCCTACTGATGCATTGGAGAGGACTTTAATTCGATCTACCGCTAAAGCTGAGGAGTTAGATGAAGCCGCAATGGGTTATGCAAGGCTAATGAATAGCAATCAGGGAGAGACGAAGAAGGTTCAGAACGTTCTCAAGATAGTTCCTTCCACTGCAAATCATGAAGCCAAAAATCCTGTGATTCACAAGTGCCGAAAGATCCCCAAGGTGAAGCGCATAAAGCCCTCAAAACCATTCTCCAAGTTCAGAATTGTCATTCCTTTGGAGTTGAGAGAGAGAGGAGAGGGTGTTGTCCAAGAGATGCTGGACAATACTATGAAGCTCTTTCCGGGTATTGTTCCTTGCAAGTCTGGGGGAGTGCACTTCAGAGATCCACCTCCAGCCTGAACTTCATACGTAGTCAAGCTAATGACTGTAAACAAGCGCTAGGTGGGAGGCAACCCACCTGTGAGTCTTTTTCTTTCTCTTTTATTTTCTTTTTATTGAGTCCGTTTGTTATAGGCATTCAAAATTGTGAACTTGATTAGATGATATGATGTTGGTGCTTTTGATCGTTTTTGTTTTTGAGTACTTTAAACAGGTACTAACCATTGACTGACGTAACGAGATGGAGCTCAAAAATCAGAATACATACGATCGTTTTTCAGACAATAGCGTCGATCGACGGACCACCTTGTGCGTCGATCGACGGGCACTTCAGAGGTCCGATTCTTTTTCACAATTTTCTAACTTTTATTTTCCATTCTTTCACCAATTTCAGGCTTCATTACCACTGGGGACAGTGTTGTTTAAGTCTGGGGGAGGTAGTTGCTAACATTGTTTTTTTGTTTTGGAGTCAAAAATTTGTTTTTATTGAGTCAAAATGTAGGGAACAACGATCTTTCATAAAGAACAAAGCTTAGTTTTTAAGATTTTTAGCTGTTGCGATGAAACCTTTGAATGGAACGAATTCAAAACCAGATGATAGTACAGGTTCCCCTCTTATCGCAATTTGCAGAACGAAGTATATCAAACTCCAGACTAGCACACTTGATCTCTATTTCGCTATTTTCTCTTTGATGATATCACGATAGTAATCGATCCAACATTCATGACTCCTTATTCACTTTACCACTCTTTGTTGATCCTGAATGGCCAGCTCATTTTAGTTGGTACCCAACCCCTAACCTTAACCATTGTTCAAGCCTCAAGCGATCTTTTTCCTTTTGTTTTATGTGCAGGCATGTGTATAAACTCCGGAGAGAAAGAGGTCTGACGCAGTTTTTCATTCACAAAATTGCACAAGATGAGAATTTGGTTGGAGTACTTGATAAAGAGCAGCAATGTTAAGCATTCCTTAAGATTTTATGCGTACTAATGGTAATTTTCGAGACGAATATCTTTGTAAGATCATTTCCCCCCTTAGAGTCTTGAAAAAAAAAAAAAAAAAAAAAAAAAAAAAAAAAAAATTATTATTTCGAAAATATAGCAAGGGAAAGGGAAATGATCATCTTTATAAGTCTCTAGCTTCAACAAAAGTCCCAAGGAATGGAGAAGATGGATGTGGATAGTGGAACATGTTATATAATGGTGTTTGGTTCCTGATTACGATTTGGAGGAGAGCGCAATGTGAATGAGAAACTGTGGGCATCAACTGGACCAGATTCTCTCTTGTGATTATGCATAATGTCTGCATCCACCAAATAAAATTCGGTAACCCTAGCGAATGGGCATGAATGTTGGCCATTCAGGATCAACAAAGAGTGGTAAAGTGAATAAGGAGTCATGAATGTTGGATCGATTACTATCGTGATATCATCAAAGAGAAAATAGCGAAATGGAGATCAAGTGTGCTAGTCTGGAGTTTGATATACTTCGTTCTGCAAATTGCGATAAGAGGGGAACCTGTACTATCATCTGGTTTTGAATTCGTTCCATTCAAAGGTTTCATCGCAACAGCTAAAAATCTTAAAAACTAAGCTTTGTTCTTTATGAAAGATCGTTGTTCCCTACATTTTGACTCAATAAAAACAAATTTTTGACTCCAAAACAAAAAACAATGTTAGCAACTACCTCCCCCAGACTTAAACAACACTGTCCCCAGTGGTAATGAAGCCTGAAATTGGTGAAAGAATGGAAAATAAAAGTTAGAAAATTGTGAAAAAGAATCGGACCTCTGAAGTGCCCGTCGATCGACGCACAAGGTGGTCCGTCGATCGACGCTATTGTCTGAAAAACGATCGTATGTATTCTGATTTTTGAGCTCCATCTCGTTACGTCAGTCAATGGTTAGTACCTGTTTAAAGTACTCAAAAACAAAAACGATCAAAAGCACCAACATCATATCATCTAATCAAGTTCACAATTTTGAATGCCTATAACAAACGGACTCACTAAAAAGAAAATAAAAGAGAAAGAAAAAGACTCACAGGTGAGTTCTCGTGATTTTCAAACCTCGACTTCATTCTTAGTCTCTAGTTTGCTTGAGGGCAAGCAAAAGCTAAGTCTGGGGGAGTTGATATATCATGGTTTTTACCATCTTTTGGCCATGATTTAACCCGGTTTTATCGAGTCTTTTTGGTATATTTCTAGTGTTTTAGAGTCTTGGCAGGTTCGTGTGTGAATGGAGCTTAATTGGTGATTATGGAGCATTTTGGAGCATCAAGAAAAGAAGAGCTGAAGTCGCGAGGACGGATTTTCAATTGCCGTCAGATTGGCGCGTCGATCGACGGAATCACATGTGCGTCGATCGACGGAGGAACCTGTTTCGCGAAAGAAGAGGAATTTCCAATTCTGAAGATTTCCTTTTTACCCCAGAAGTTCCAGAAGTTAACAAATAAAGCCCAGCCCGAATGCTAGCCTATAAATACCTAGTTTTCTTTTAGTTTTGAGGGAGTTTTCTTTTATCAAATACCTAGAATTTTTTAGAGAGATTTTGAGAGTTAGGGAGACAAGTTTTCAGACAATTCAGATTTCTTCGAACCCTTCTGTAATTCTTTCTTACTCTATTTTAATGCAGTATTATTCAGCTATTATGATTTGCTTTGCTTGCATGTCTGAGTAATCTACTTGTTAGGTTTAGGGTTTTTCAAAGGAATTAAGATGGATTGTTAGAATTGAATTCATGTTAGGATTATCTATTGGTTCTTCATCTAGATTGTTATAACCCTGATTTAGGATTGATCACTCTAAATTAGCTATCTTAGGTTGATTAATTAGAAGCGGAAGCATCAATTGATAACCTGACCATAATCTTAGATGAGCAAAATCACCTATTCTCAAAGGAATTTGGTTTAGGGATTTTGTGAACAATTGAAACCTGAACTTTAATGCTTGCATAAATTGATTGATTTTACAAAGGAATTTGGATTTCTAGGGTTTATGCATAGATAATTAATTCAACGGAAGTCGTTTAATTTTACATTAGAGTTTCAAGTTCGAGAACGGTTCTTTATTAAAATCCTGACAGTTTATTAATTCTGCAATTTATCTTTGCCTGAGAATTTCCCGAAAACCTAGCTTTTGTTTAATTGAATTCTTAAAAACCAACAATCTTTCTTGCTTTGAATTGTTTCTTGTTTTTATTTAACTTTATTTGCTTAGCTCAATTCGAAGTCATAAATCCTATCGTTAGATTTTACTCCCAGTGATTCGACCCCTAAGTACTACAATTGATCTCTTAATTTGAGAGAGTAGCTCAGGGTAAATTTGAGCCTATTACTAAGTTTAGGTACAAATACAATTTGACACACATCAAAGACAACTTAGAGAATGGGCCAACGAGGATCCATCAAGGACGACTCGGCCCGTTAAGGAGCATCGGGCCGACCTAGGAAAATACAAGCAAATTGGAAGGCTTATCTTGGATAAAAAAAATACTTAGAATTAGTATAACCTCCTTTTATCTTTTAGAATATTTTCCATTCATCTTGTAGGGTTATTTCGACCGACTTTATACTTGTATACTTGTATCAATACTTGATGTATCCCTCCAAATTGAGGACATCGATTTCAATAGAGAATTCTATACACATCTTTTTACTTCTTATTTCCCTTGTGATTTTACGCTTAGACCTAATTTCTCATTACTTTGGACCGATTTCGGACTGTTGCTCAATTCAATATCACCAAATTGGCGCCGACTAAGGGGAAACCGATAGGGCCTTCTGAAAATAGGGTCCTTATGATCATGGAAAACCATGAAGAAAGCACATGACGAAACCAGCTGTACGTGGAAGGAGAAGCAATCATCTTTTGTGATGATTTTGCTTATGGGCTTGAATTGATTTTGGCTTTAAATCTTTTGTGATCCAATAACAATTCAGAAGCTTAAAACATGTCAAATATTACGAAAATGCCACTAATGAATCCGGATCCGAACCGAGTCAGAGCGAATCCACGTGTCCTTATATGGGTCGATTTTTTTCATTTCTAATTTGTCCTCGTCGATTTCATAAATGTTTTCAGAAAGTAGATTTTTAAGTGGCAATTGACGTAATAAAAGTCAATTTGTGCACAGTTAGGTATTTTTACTGCTGATTTAATAGTATAAATTAATGAGTTTTGTAAATATTTAATTTATGAAAATGAATTTTAATAAAGATATTGACAACACTTACATGAAAGTTTTTTGTAAGTTATCTTTAGATTAAAATTTAGTTTCTCTATCCTAACATTTAGAGGGTGTTATTTGATCACTAATTTGAAATCAACTTTATAAGCTTTAAAATCCTTGAAATTTTAAAGTCAGATGGATTTTATTTGGGTGGATTCTAAAAATCTTTGCAGTATTCTTGAAATTTGATTTTTATATATTTGATCACTAAACTCCATCACCAAGTGATTTCAAATCCATTAAAAACCAAATACTTTCAAAAAAATTAAAGTTGAACGACAGTAGATTTTAATTATAGATTTGAAATCTTTTATTGAATAACACAAGATTTTAAAATCCTTAAGATATGATTTTACAGATATCATATCCAATAACACTGAATTTTAAAATAGGATTTAAAGTCACTGATTGAATAACAGTGGATTTTGGTTAGATTTAAACTCTCTTAAAATCTATCATTCAATAACACCCTCTTAGTTTAATTTTATGATTTAAAAGTAATAAATAAGATATTTAAGTTTTTTTTTAAAAAAAATTGTTCCTTTATCAAATTATTTATTGATTAAAAATTGAAATATGTGGGAAAATAGATTAAATTGATTTTAGTAGATTTTCTCCCCATACTAAGAAGAAGTAATGTTTTTATCTTTTAAATACAAAATTTATTAAAAGATTTTCAATATAAATATAATATTATTATTATGGGGATATTAAAATTATTCGCTTTAATAATAATATAAATAGATGTTGTAGGCAGGTCACTAAGTTACAATCACATTACTTTTATCATCTCTATTCAACTTCTAAAAAACTCAATAATGGTTAGTTAATTTTCAAGTTGCCCGTAAACAAAATTATACTACAAAGCAGTATTGTTTTATCTAAAAGCTTCATTTAAACTTAATTTTAATTTTATATTTTTCAGGAGAAAGTTGAAATCATTTTATGTCAGGCTGATCCTGACACAGATCCTATGTCAAAAGTCTTAAAATATTTAAGCAAATATGGTAAACAAACATAATCTAATGGTTATGATGATTACTATATATGAAAAATATTTTAGTTAGGCTTTATAATTTTAAACAATGTATACATATGTTTTTTGTTTTGGTAGGATATGAAATTGATTTTTGGGATATTAAAACTAGCAAACTAATCGTGAAGGGAGAAGGAATGGATGCGGATAGAGTGAAAGAGGAAATCGAGAAGATTTGGTTTGAACCAAAAAAGAAGAAGAAGGGATGGTTTTCCATACCAAAAATAAAGAAAAGCCGTTAATATATTTTATGTCTTTACTTGGATTTTAACTAATAATTTATGTTTGTGACAAAAAATTAAAATAATTTATGCTTCTTATTTATGTATTCAGATTTACAAATAAAGTGTTAAGATTTCTTTTTGATTATTGAGCACATAATTTGTGACAAAAAATTAAAATAATTTATGGTTCTTATTTATGTATTCAGATTTACAAATAAAGTTTTAAGATTTTGTCAAAGAGTTTAGCGGAAGATGATTTTATTCACAAGCCAAAGAGGCATATATATAGGACTACAAAGATTTAACCTAGATTACACAATATTGACTTATATAATTTATGGAAATATATTATAAGAAGATATTCTCCAATACTCCCCCCCAAGTTGGAGCATGAAGATCACGAATGCCCAACTTGACAATAAGAGCTTCAAATTGGTCACGTCCAAGTGCCTTGGTAAGTATATCAGCCGGTTGCTCATGTGTAGAAATCTTCTTTGGAGCAATCAACCCATCATGTGCAGCATCACGTATGAAATGACAATCAATCTCAATATGCTTTGTACGCTGACAAATAACCGGATTAGCCACGAGTTGTAATGCTGATTGACTATCACAATAGATTGGAACAACCTTGGGCTGAGGTACACCAAAAAACTGCATCAGCCCACATAACCATTTAAGTTCACTTGTTGCATCAGCCATCGATCGATACTCAGCTTCAGTGGATGAGCGTGAAACAGTGTGTTGTTTCTGTGTTTTCCAGCATAGAGCAGAGTCACCAAGAAGAAAAACATATGCTGAGAGAGAACGACGAGTAAGCGGACACGCACCCCAATCTGAATCACAAAAACCAGTGAGTTGTAAGTCACCTGAAGCAGAAAACATAAGACCTCGACCTGGAGCACTTTTCAGATAACGAACAACCCTCAATGCCGCTTCGCACTGAGACGTACGCGGTCTCTGCATAAATTGGGACAAGGTATGAACACTATAGGCAAGTTCAGGCCTAGTGAGAGAAAGATATATAAGTTTCCCAACTATGCGTCTATACTGCTCCGGATTAGAGTAATACTCATCTGAAGCAGATGCAAGATCATGATTTTGCACCATAGGAGTTTCAACCGGACGAGCACCAAGAAGTCCACACTCGGAAATAATATCCAAACAATACTTTCGTTGACATAGAAAAATACCCTCAGTATTCCTAGCAATTTCGATTCCCAAGAAGTACCGGACCGAACCCAAATCTTTCATATGAAAGCAACTATTGAGATAATCCTTGAACTCACTAATTATTGATGAATTATTACCACCAATCATAAGATCATCAACGTACACCAAAACATATAATTCAATGCCATTATGAACCAAAGAGAATAAGGCTGGATCTGAGATAGATTGAGAAAACCCATACTGAAGTAGTGCGCCATGAAGTGCAGAAAACCATCAACGAGGAGCTTGCTTCAGACCATATAATGACTTGCGAAGACGACATACTTTGAAAGTAGACTTAGTGAAGCCCTGTGGAAAACGCATATACACTTCTTCAGTTAAACTACCATGTAAAAACGCATTGTAAACATCCATCTGATGTAGTTCCCATTTCCGGACTGCAGCAACTTTTAAAAAGCATCGAATTGTTGTCATCTTAGAAAGTGGAGCAAAAGTTTCATCGTAATCAATACCTTCGGTTTGTCGATTTCCAAGAGCCACTAGACGAGCTTTGTAACGCTCAATAGATCCATCAGCATTATACTTGATTGTAAACACCCATTTATTCCCGATAGCTTTCTTAGTAGAAGGTAAATCAACAAGATCCCAAGTTCCATTATCCTCAAGTTCTCGAATTTCAGCAGCCATTGCTTGACGTCATTCTTCATATTGCATAGCCTCTTGGAATGATTGTGGTTCACGTGTCGCTGTGATCTTTGCGAGGAAACCCTTAAAGTTGTTAGAAAAGTGTTTGCAAGAAACATAGTTAGTTAGAGGGTAAGGAGTACCTGAAGGACCGTGAGGAGATTGGAGCAAAGAGTGTGAGTGTGAGTGTGATGGATCAGGTGTGCACGATGCCGAATAGGTAACATAAGGTGCAAGAAGAACTGACTACTTTTTATCACGGTGACCACGACCCAAAATTGTATCCTGAACTGGTACAGAAACTGTCTCAGAACCTGAAGCAGTCGTAAATCCTGAAGCACTTGCAAAAACTGGCTCAGTCGCAGAAACTGACTCAGTCGCAGAAACTGGCTCAGCAACTGGTACAGATTCCATCAGTGAATCACTCCCCCATTCCACATGGTCTGGTAACTCAGAATTCAAACTCCCCCTTGCACAAATATCATTATTTGAACCAGCTGAAACCACAACATGAACCTCATCATTATCATCAAAGAAATGTTTATTCTTTGATGTTGAATTCTCTGACATAAGAGACTCATCCTCAAAAGGAAATACATCCTCGTTAAACACCACATCGCAAGAGACAAAATACTCCTTGTTCTTCAAATCATACACTGTCCAACCCTTTATATTTTGTGGATATCCAATAAAAACACACCGGGTAGCTCGCTTATCAAACTTACCACGAGGTCGTGTACCTTTGTGAGCGTAACACAACGATCCAAAGATACGAATATGCTTATATGAAGCTGGTTTCCCAAACAAAACCTCATATGGAGTCTTACCAGCTATAATCGATGATGGAGTTCGATTAATCAAATAGATAGCTGTAAGAACACAATCTCCCCAAAATTCAATCGGTAATGACGCTTGAAACCGTAAAGCACGAGCCACATTCAAGATATGTCTATGTTTCCTTTCCACACGACCATTTTGTTGTGGTGTATTAACACATGAAGTATGATGTTGAATACCTTGAGAGGCAAAATACGACTTCAGACACATGAACTCTGGTCCATTATCACTTCGAACGACACGTACCTTAGTGTCGAATTGTCTCTCCACCATAGCACAAAATTCCTTCAAGCGTGTTGCGACTTCACTTTTAAAACGCATGAGAAATACCCAAACTGCACGAGAACAATCATCCACTATCGTAAAAAAATACCGATCTCCATTAGATGCTGTTGTGTTGTATGGACCCCAAACATCACAATGAATCATATCAAAAACTGCTTCAGCTTTATTATCACTATCAATGAAGGAACAACGTGGGTGTTTCGCCCGAACACAAATATCACAGAGACCACTTACTTCTTGACTAACATCTCCTAACTCAATAACACCTGATAGATTAGAAAGCACCGAATTTGAGGGATGACCAAGACGCATATGCCATAACTTTCGACCACGAACAGAACTTGCAAGATTTGCTTGCACACGAAAAACTTCACGGAAATAGTAGATCCCATCACACTCTTCACCCGCTCCAATCAAGATCCTCGTTGTATGGTCCTGTAGATAACAAAACTTATTAGTAAACACAGCAATACACGGTTTCTCTCGAATCAGTTTAGACACAGAGAGTAAAGTATTTGTCAATTGAGGAACAAAGTAAACAGAAGAAACCGTGACGGAGCCACCGAGATTAAGTTTGCCACACTGTGTAGCCATGATTACATCACCATTAGGAAGCTCAATTGGACACGGTGGAATGTGAAAAACATCAAACAATAACTCCAATCTTCCCGTAAAATGATGTGAAGCACCTGTATCAATAACCAAACCAGACAAACGATTTGAACCAGTTGGTTTTGGTACATACAGAAGCTGAACCAGACTTGTCCATTGGTCCTTACTCAACGTAAGTCCTTGCCAATCTTCGTTGGAGAAGATGTGGGCACCACTAGTAGAATTAACATTCAAGGAAGATGTATTAGCACTTCCTCTACCTCCTGTACCATGTCTATTTGACGTACTCCATGCACCACCACAACTACCATTATTGTCATTCGAAGTACCACGACCAGATGAAGTACTCCAGGCAGCACCATCTTCATTCTTTATTTTTGGGAAACCATGTAATTGATAACAATCACGAACTAGATGACCCGTACGACCACAATAAGTGCAAGACACCACCCTACGAGATCGAGTTATACTCGGAGGTACGGGCTGTGCTTGCACAGACACCCGAACTGCTTCAGGACCTGCAGATTGTGCCTGAATAGAAAATCTAACTGCTTCAGGATGAGATCCATGATTAGCAGCCACACCTTGATGTCGTTCCTTTTGAACTACCATTGAAAACACATTGATACCACCAGAAACAGTCGAGGATTTGCATGTCGAACCGTACATACCACTATTCTCTTTCACACCACTAAAGACGATCGAGGATTTGCCTGTCGAATCGTGAACACCACTAGAAACGGTTGAGGATTTACCTGTCAAACCGTGAACACCACTTATATCATCACCCATCATGCTTGATTTGTGAATGATAGAACACCAAAAAAATACACACACGACTAGATGAACGAAATCTAGCCAAACACAAAAAACAAAGAAACGATTTGAGCCACCGCGTGAATGAAATCAAAATCTAGAAAACCTAGTTCATGATGCCATGTCAAAGAGTTTAGCGGAAGATGATTTTATTCACAAGCCAAAAAGGCATATATATAGGACTACAAAGATTTAACCTAGATTACACAATATTGACTTATATAATTTATAGAAATATATTATAAGAAGATATTCTCCAATATATTTCTTTTTGATTATTGATCACATAATGAAAATCTTTTATATAAGTTTACTCGTATAATATTTTATCAAAACAATATTGCAGCTGCATATTTTCTTATCACGAAAATGATGAGAAAATTGTAGTCTTTCGCATTTGTAAATACTGAAAGATAAGATTGGTTAGACTCATTAGACTCAAGATAAAGCACTGCAAGCCAAGCAATCTGTTTAACCATTAAACCTACGACTATTAAAACCTCATGGTTTTTTTTTTCAAAACAAATATCAAAACCTCATGGTTGGACACTATTAAGTGATGGACAACTCATGATACGTCACCGTACATTCAATCAAAATTATGCATTTTGATAATAATATAAACAGGTTACTAATTTGTAATCACATTTTGTTTTATCATCTCTATTAAAATTCTGACCTTTTTAATTTTTTTTTATTTAGTTTGAAATTAATGTTAAAGTAATTAAAAAAAAACTGTTTCAAAACAAGTGCATATTTTCTGATTTTTAAGCTAAAACCAGAAACTAAACTAAAGTACACTCTCCATTAAAACAAAAAACCAAGTTTGGAGTCCATCGTCGTAGATGCGGTCTCCCATTGCTTTGATCGAGACTAATTGATCTCTTACATGTTTATCCATGAATTTGAGTAACTGAGATTGCGGACTCGGGTTCTCTCCATGTCTTCTTACATTTTTCTTTCCATATCGTGTGGATTGATACATGAAACATGTATAGAGCAATAAATCTTTGTATAATATAAAATTAATTATATTATATCACAATATAAAAAATTGTAACTTACAAAAATCATTCGTCTCTCACTTTCTCATAAGACGTATTATAATACGCTGATAAACATTTTTTTATTTAACTTGTCTAATGTTATAATTTGATGTCTTTCTTGTGATGAGTAAAATTTATATATTTGTCTTTGTCAATTAATTTTGTTTTAATTATAAATAGAAGCATATAAGGCAAAAAAAATCAAGTATTTTTCTAATGAAATATTCTAATACAATGTAAAATCTTTTTTGTTTAAATAGACATAGGTTTTGCATACGATGATTTATCCACGTGTCAAAAGATTTATCTATTTTAGATAGTAAAAAAGTAAACCTATTTAAATAGGATTAGGAAAATTTTGAAATATATGATCTTATGTAATTAAAATAAAATAACATCTGTCAATATCTAATTTAAATAGGATTAGGGAAATTTTGAAATATATTATTTAATTTAATTAAAATAAAATAACATGTATCAAAACCTTATCGACCAATTGACACGTGTCACGATCTTCTTAATTATTATGTTTGCCACATCACACTTTATATAATAAGATTATACACTTCTACATATATAAATAATAAATGGTAAAATTAAAATTATAAAAAATTATGTTATTAACAATAAAAGTATCAACAATAATGTATATAAATTTCTAAATTTCTAAATTTTTAATTTAAAAACATAATAGAAATAATTTATCGCGTATGATGCGGGAAAGTCACCTAGTATCTCTAGAAATTAAAGGTTTCCTTTTGATCTTCTAAATTTCCACAGTTGTGCGTAAATAAAAGAAAAAATGTTGAGTAACCTAGGGAGAATCTTAAATTCGTAAAGCCAAAATATGTCAGATTTGATAATGTATGTGTGTACACGCGGAAATGTTTTTTTAGAATTTTACATAACTGTTTTTTTAGGGTTTTTTATCTATAGGTACTTTCCAGAACTTTCATTTTATTAAACATACTTTCCACCGATGGTATACTTTTTCTACTATTGAAATTTTTCAAATACCATTATACCCTTAATAAAAATTGACGATCTACTCTCTTATTATCACTTGAGAAACAGAAAACATCGGTTGAAAATCAAAACTCAGACCCAACCCAATGATTAATTGGATTTCATCAAGCACTTAAATGGTTTTCCTCCTCTTCTTCTTCTTCTCTTTCTTCCTCACTCACCACTATTCTTTGAATTTTCCACAATCTCCATGGCTTTCAATTTCTCTTCTCTTCGGCAGTTTTTTAAAAGTCAGTAATTCCTGACTTTTAGTTTTTTAAAGCCACATTCCATTATTTCAAATAGGGCTGGGCATTCGGATATCCGATCGGGTTCGGTCGGGTATTTCGGTTTTTCGGGTACTTCGGTAATGGGGTTTAGTACCCTATCGGGTATTTTATAAATTCGGGTCGGGTTCGGATAAAATGACTTCGGGTTCGGTTCGGATTCGGTTATATCCGATGTGCAATTTATTTAAAAATATACTTCAAATATGAATTTGAACAGAACTCAAATTGATCAAAAACTTCAAAACAAAAATTCAAATGAACATAGATATGGAAAAAGAAATTCGGTTTTATTAGTTTTTACATGAATTATCCAAAAATACCCGAGAAAATATCAAAAACAAAATTTTAAAAATTCAAATAGTGTTGATAATTTAGTTATTTTTATCCGAATATAATCCATACTATTCAAATGAACCAAAAGTTATAAAAATTATCTAAAATACATGAACATATCTAACTTTACATCCAATTATCTTTGGTTTAATTTATATTTGTGTTAGTTCGGATATCCGTTCGGTTATCGGTTCGGTCCGAGTTCGGATTCGGGTTTTCGGGTTTAGAAACATAGAACCCGATCGGGTATTTTATAAATTCGGGTCGGGTTCGGATCGGGTAATTTGAGTCGGGTTCGGTTCGGTAATTCGGTTACGGGTAATTTGCCCACTCCTAATTTCAAAGTTAAATTCCTTACCGCATTTTTTTTTTAAGTCTTAAAATCACAGTTTAAAGTTAAAGTTCCTAACAATCACCCCCTTAATTACATATAATAAAAGCTTGAACCTTAAATATCCCAATGAACTTAAAGAAAGAATAGCCCAATGAACTTAATATTTTGATGAGAACTTTAATGATTATAACGACAAAATCAGAGATAAGAGTCAAGGAATGTTTCACATAATCCATCTCATCGAGGTGTGCCTTCTCTATAATCTCATGTGAGTCCACCTCCATGTATCCCACAAAAATCAATATTTCAAATTAAGTTGCACACAGAGAGTAACATAAACAATGGTGAGAAACTTGAGAAAGCATGACAACTACGTAAATAACAGATCTTTCTACAATGGTTTACGTAAACTTAAAGATGGATGCAAAGCCACCGAATTTGGCTCACCTTAGGTCAACATCAAATGCCACTTTGATCAAGGGACCAACTAGAGCAATTTTAAGAACGACGTACATAAAAAGAAGTGTAAGCCTCTTTTGCTGTATCAAAAAAGAAGACATTAATGTCACGAAAAAACGAGAATACGAAACAATAAGAGGGAAACATTAAGAAAGTAGGTGAATTGAGCCCACATACTTGTTCATAAGGAGATCATGAAGCAGCCAAATTATTCTTCCATCAATGCATCCAGTTATTGTCAGGATACCACCAATATTCAGAATACATGGAGGTAAGCTCCAAAGGCAGACGCAACAAGAACACAACATAAAGAGAGTTAAAAAAATATTCATGAGAATCTATTTCTTTAATTTTTTTTAAAAAAAACGTGACCTATTTCTTTAATTTTCATAGCTTTTTTAACTTATTTTCTTAATTATTTGATCATGAGTATCCATGAAATTGCGGATTTAAGTTTTTAGAATTTAAAAATTTGAATTTTAGCTTAGTGGTATATTTGAATAACATAAAAATAATTTAGTGATATTTTTGAAAAAAAGTACAGCTATTTTTAAGAATTCTCCCCAAAATGTATTAGTTCTCAAAATTTAAAAGTATCTTATTAATAAAGTTAAATCTAGGACAAGGTTGAAAATCTTAATCACTGTAAAAAAGGTAAAATGCAAAAAAAAAAAATGAATGTCGTCTACAAAAAGTATTTCAAAACATTTAGAGGCAATTTCCAAAAATACCACTTTTTAAGTTTTTTTTCCAAAAATACCACCTTGAAGTTTTTTTCCCGAAAATACCACATTTTTTCCAAAGTTCCAAAAATACCACTTTTTAAAAAAATCATTTTTAACATTCAAAACTAAACCCTAAACCTAAACCCTACACCCTAAAACTATACCCTAATTTTGGAATAGTTAACCCAAACCCAAAAAATTTAAATTCTAAACCTTAAAAATCAACTTTCAAAAAAGTGGTATTTTTGGAACTTTCGAAAAAAATGTGGTATTTTTGGAAAAAAAACTTCAATGTGGTATTTTTGGAAAAAAAAACTTCAAAGAGTGGTATATGAGGGAATTTGAATTTGACTTTTGTTTTATTTAAAACTATATTAGGACCCACATAATATGAGGGTATTAGATATTGAAATTGATTGTCTATATAGTTATGATCCTTATAATTATATTCTAAATTAAAACTCGTATAAATAGATTCTAAATTGAAACACGTATTATGAACTTATTTGCCTTTTTTCTATTGCATAATCATTTTTCATGATTTTTCTACTTGCATAAATTATTTTTTTCCAATTGCATAAATATTGGATAAATGCATTAAAAATGGATACTTTTACATATTTCAATTGCATGAATAATGTATAAAGTGACATTTTTTCTTATTTACCTTTTCTTTTGACGTATTACTTTCCTTTTAAATTATACAATAATTTGATTTGAAAAGTAAATTATGTAGATAAGAAAAAAAAATTATAATTTGCATTTGACACATGTCACGATCTTATTTAACAATAGCACATGTCGTGATCCCGTGAATTACAATTTTGCTTACGTGTCATGCTTTCGTCGAACGATATTTTTTTTATATAATACAATTCTTGTATTTTCTCTATAATTTTTGTTTATTTATTTTTTATATTCTCTCTAGGTTAATGTTCTTACTATCTATTCTTTCTATACTTTCAGTTTTTTGCCACTTACATATCATTTCGATTTTTTCTTAATTTTTAGGGTTTTCTGCAAATAAACCCTCAAAGTGGCTAGATTTTGCGACTTTACCCTCCAAGTCAAAAACCCACAGAACAACCCTTAAAGTATGAGTTAACCCGCAATATAACCCTCGGCCATATATGAATTTTTTCAGTCCATATATAAGCGATTGCATCTTCTTCTAAGAGAAAGTCATTCTTTATAATAAGTTTCTAAATAAACATGTTTGTAGCATACGGTAGAAAAATCTATATATGGCCGAGGGTTATATTGTGGGTTAACTCATATTTTAGGGGTTGATCTGTGAGTTTTTGACTTGGAGGGTAAAATTGCAAAATCTAGCTACTTCGAGGGTTTATTTGCAGAAAACCCTAATTTTTATATATGTAGTTTGAATTATTAATTTTATATTACTTCCTAATTATTTTAGACTATTATAAAAAAATCTAATTAGTTTGAACTATTAGAATTTTTTCTTTTCACTATTTATAGTAAAAACTCCATAAAGTAATACTCGATAAAGTAATAAACTCGATAAAATAATAAATTTTGCCGGTCCCGAGTCGGACTAGTGCAAAATATGACACAATTCAATAAAATAATAAGATAATAATTTTTTTCAAATCCCTATGTAAATAATATATATAGTCCCAATAATATCATAAAGTAATATTCTATCATATAAAAAATCCAAAACATAGCTAAGAAAAAAAAGAAACGTAAAAGGTGTACTTATAATTTTTTTCACAAATACAATATGTAAAACAAATGAAAAAGAATGGAAAACAAACAAAATTGTTTGTAAAAACTAATGTAAAATAAGAAGTTTAAAAGAAAACTTCATATTTTATATAAAAATGAAATTTTAAAAGATTTATAGGTATTTTTACAAGGAAATCTTATAAAGTAATAACTCTCTAAATTAATAAAATTTGGTAGTCCAAACATTATTACTTTATAGAGTTTTTACTTTAGTTAGTTATTTAACATTTGTTTTTGTTATTTTTCTATTTTTATTTTTTTTAAATTAATTTAAACTATTAAATTTTCCTTTTCACTATTTCTTTAGTTATTTAATAGTTGTTTTATTAGTTTTCATTTTTAATTTTATTTACATATGTCATCATCTCGATCGACATTAGACACATATCACTATCTAATGAGTTACAATTTTGATAAAGTTTCCTTTATATAATAATTTTTTTTAAACCATACTTATGTTTCTTTGTCTCCTTTCACTATTCAACATATCTTTCAGTCATATAATATTTTTAATCTAATTTTACATGCTATAATATTTTACTTTTTCATAATTTATAATACATTCAATATTTAAATTAATCACAAAACAATGTTTAAATCACCTAGTTGCCCTTAAAATTTAATTATGTACGTTAAAATATGTATTTTTATATATTACTAAAAAGGAAACAAAACAGTAGTAATCACTAATCATAATACTTAGGAAACGCAAAATTAAGCCTGAAATCTCAGTTTCCCACTTGAATCTGGGAAATTGCTTGGAAATAACCAAATTGGGGAATTTGATTTTGGAACAAGACAAAGAGGATAATCACAAATCACACAAGCTCTTTGATTGTTCAAAGATAGCAACAATCGAAGAAGAGCTTGAAATGGGTCACCGCCACGACGGCGGCGATGGCGTCCCTCAACATGTCAATAGCCCTCGATTCTCCGGTCCTATGACTCGCCGTGCTCAATCTTTCAAACGCGGCGGCTCCGGTGGAACCAGTACCAACAACAACAACGTCGGTGACAACAATTCCGGCTCAAGCGTGAGAGTTCACCACGAGATCGATCTACACCTCTCACCTAGATCAGAGATCGCTTCTGGTTCGGGTCCGGATCTTCAAACAAGTGGGTTTGATTCGGCTCTTAATCGAAAACATCAGACGTATGGTCAGTTGAGAGAGAGAGTTGTGAAAGGTTTGTTGAGGAAACCGATGGGTTCTGTTGTTTCGGATTTTAGTTTGAAGGAGAAGAAGAAACTTGGCCATTGGATGTTCTTCTTCTTCTGTGGTGTTTGTTTGTTTATGGGTGTTTTCAAGATTTGTGCTACTGGTTGGTTTGGATCTGCCATTGATGGAGCTGCTTCTGATCAGGTTCCCATTTTCGACTCTACTATTGCTCTGCTTTGACATTTTCTGGAACCAATCTGATATTAGTTTGGTTATGTCTCATAGGAATTATCCAACTCTATACCCAGAGTTAATCTACTAGATCATAGCTCACATGATTATATCTATAAAGATGGAGGAAATGATGTTGATCCAGCTTTGGTTATGGTTGCTTCAAACGTTCTGGGTGACCAAAACAGTGTGCTTGAAGTAAGTCTTAGCTCCAAAGTATCACATTTTCTTCCACTGTTTCATTGGGCACAAGCCTTCTAGTAAAATCTTGTTATAGAGATTTCTACTGAAATCTTGCTTTGTTCTTCATTCAGCATTCAGGTGTGTGGGCAAAACCCGAGAGTGGGAATTTCTCGCAATGCATCGATAGTGCAAGGAGACGCAAAAGTATGCCCTTGGCAAAAATATATACTATTAGTCCTGTTAGTAGCAATTTTTTTTTTGCGGTTCTTGTTGTCTGCTTTACGTTCTTACTATATGAATATATGTTGTCTGCAGAGTTAGGTGCTATTACGAATGGCTACCTTCTCATAAATGCTAATGGAGGACTAAACCAAATGAGATTTGGGGTCAGGCTTTTGTGTTTTCTTAATGTTTCTTGAGTTCTCTTCTGTTTATAAGTTCTAGGCTGATGCGTTTAACCATTTTAGAATGCAGATATGTGATATGGTTGCAGTGGCTAAAATAATGAAGGCAACTTTAGTTCTTCCCTCACTTGACCATAGCTCATATTGGGCAGATGACAGGCTAGTTCTTAACTTTGTTAAGGCATTTTATTAGTCACGCTCTTTACAGAAGCACAGTACTTGTTACACACTCTATAGTTCGTTTTATTGTCTGCTCTTAGCTTATTTCTTCAAGTCTCCGTGTTTGCAGTGGCTTTAAGGATCTCTTTGATTGGCAACACTTCATTGAGGAGTTGAAAGATGATATTCACATTGTTGAGACACTGCCATCAGAATTAGCTGGAGTCGAGGCTTTTGTTAAGACGCCCATATCGTGGTCTAAGGTCAAGATTGCTTTCTTGATATTTAGTTATTATTAGGGTCCTTGGGTTCACTAGTGTTTGTATACAATTGATTTTTCCTATGTTACAGGTTGGTTACTACAAGAAAGAGGTCCTTCCATTGTTGAAACAGCATAGTGTAATGTACTTAACTCACACTGATTCCCGGCTCGCTAACAATGACCTGCCTGATTCTGTACAAAAGCTGCGTTGCCGAGTAAACTATAAGGCACTGAAATATTCAGCTCCAATAGAAGAACTAGGAAACGTTCTAGTTTCTAGAATGAGACAGAACAGAGGTCCATACCTTGCACTTCATTTAAGGCAAGCAGGTTTTGTCTACTTTTTCATCTTTTATTTGACATCGGCATTGTGCAAGTTTATTTAGATAAATCTAGATCCAATACCAGTTTGATTTGGTTTGGTGTATAGCTCATCCAAATACTGAAATATCCCATATAAAGTTTGGTTCATTACAAGTATATTATCTTCTTCTCAAATGAACAAGACTCCTTTTGTTTCACTACAGGTATGAGAAAGATATGCTGGCTTTCACTGGCTGCAGTCATAGTTTGACACCTGAAGAAGACGAAGAATTACGTCAAATGCGGTATGAGGTTAGTCACTGGAAAGAAAAAGAAATAAATGGGACCGAGAGAAGATTGCAAGGTGGTTGTCCCTTGACTCCAAGGGAAACATCTCTTTTGCTAAGGGCTCTGGAATTTCCATCCAGCTCCCGGATTTATCTCGTAGCTGGTGAAGCTTATGGAAATGGAAGCATGGATCCTCTCAACACAGACTTCCCCCACATTTTCTCACATTCAACTCTTGCCACAGATGAAGAGCTGCGTCCTTTTAGTAATCACCAGAATATGTTGGCTGGTTTAGATTATATTGTTGCACTTCAGAGTGAGGTATTTCTCTACACTTACGATGGGAACATGGCAAAAGCGGTTCAAGGTCACAGACGATTTGAGAACTTCAAAAAGACAATAAATCCAGACAAGTAAAAATGCACCCCGAATGCCTCACTTGTTTGTAGTAACAAAAGTTATCGTTTTGATCACATCTTCTTTTTGTCGATGCAGGATGAACTTTGTGAAACTTGTTGATGCCTTGGATGAGGGGAAAATATCTTGGAAAAAGTTCAGTTCCAAAGTAAAAAAAATACACAAAGACCGGAATGGAGCTCCATATAACAGAGAGTCAGGGGAGTTCCCGAAGCTGGAAGAGAGTTTCTATGCAAATCCTCTTCCCGGGTGTATATGCGAGACTACAGAAGAAGACAGTAGGATGTGACGAACATAAACACGAGAAGGTGCTTCCGGTAGTCTTTATAGTAACCTCAGTTTTACAGTCAGCACAAACAAAGAAGAAGAGATTTGTGATTTTTTTGTCTCCTGAAGCCAGAGAGGGTGATAATTACCAAAGCTCAAAATTGAGAAAATGGTTTCAGAAGACAATTTAGGAACTACGGAGACCGTATAAAGAAACTCCGCAGGTACGTTCTGAAATGCTCATCCTCAATCAAATTCTTTGCCTTGAGCTATGCCATGAGATTTGTGGAAGTGGGTAAACAAATAGGATTCATTGTTTGTAACACTACAATTGTCATTTTTTACACTCAAAATCAACATTTTGTTCTTTTATACGTATTAATAACATCAAAAATATATATTGCTGTACGTATCTTATCTCTTACCTTGGAGATGTTGATGAAAGGGAGAGTTTCAACAGCTGTTTAGACAAAACAAAACTACCAATTGCAATCATACCATCTACATGATTATGTATTCCCTTGAGATGAGAATAATTTGAATATGAAACAATTTGATCACATATTTTCTTCAATAAATTCTTGGATCGTATGACTATCTATTTTGATATTTTTTGTTAATTCGTAAATCTCGATTGTTAGACATTAGTTCTGTTTTCCAATCTACTACAAGCGCTACCAAAGTTTGGTTGTTAAAAGTTTCAGAAAAAAAAAATAAAAAAAAATTGGATGTTAAAAAGGCCACTAGTTAATCACCCGATAAGTGGTGGCTAAAATGACACCAATTGGCCATTAAGCATCTGTGTCTAGGGACCACAAATTTTAGCAGCCCAGTGGTTACGGATGGCCATGATTATTCGTCTGATACATTGTAATGGACGACCACTAGGCTATGGCAAAGTGGTAACTAGCTTGGCGATTGTTCGATTGGTGGCTATATAGGCATATCCATTTAGGAATGTGTTGGGATGAAAAACCATCACGGTCCGTATCCATCCCGAATTTCATGTTCAATTCCCGAGTTCGTTTTAATAATTACTTTTCTAAGATTGATTATTTCTTTCAAATAGATATGAAAAATGTAAAGAAAGAAAATAAATGTGAGATATGCCCGAGCCGTTAAAAGATATTTTTTTCTATAGATTTTCATAATTTTTGTAAAATCTTTAAATTTTTTGAAATATGTGTTTTGAAAATGATTCTTACCTAAATCATTTAGGGGGTGTTATTTGATGAATGATTTGAAATCAATTCCATAAGCTTTAAAATCTTTGAAATTTTAAACTCTAATGGAGTTTATTTGGGTAGATTCTAAAAATCTGTATCCTTAAGATTTAATCTTTATATATTTCTTCACTAAACTCCATCCTCAAGTGATTTCAAATTCATTAAAAAACAAATACTACCGAATATTTTAAAATCCTTAAGACATGATTTTACAAATATCATATCCAATAACACCGAATTTTAAAGTAGAATTTAAAATCATTAATTGAATAACAGTGGATTTTGGTTAGATTTAAACTCTGTCAAAATCCATCATTGAATAAAGAGTTTGAGAAAGATTTTAGCTACGATAATTTTTCAAACCAATTCCGTTACCCAAACTTTTCGCTCATTTTTTATTGAGAATATTTGAGATATTTTTTAATATTCAAGTCACATGTTCCCGTCCTTTTGCTTCAATTTTTTTATCCCGTTTTCCGAGATAACATGAACAATGACAACCATAGTTTTTCTCATTCGAAGTTCTCCATGCCGGTATTTCCGGCTTTTTTTCTTTTGTTAACTTAAACCTCGATATGAGTTATTAAAACCTAAAAAAATATAAATTTTCTTTAAAATTATTAAATCTAAAAAAATATAACTTTCCAAATTTTTGAAGCATTTGATTTAAAATTTGATTCTTAAACAAAAAAGGAGTTGAAATAGTGATTTTAGATGTATTAATTATGAGCTATAGTCCAAACAATTCCACGACTCAGTTTTCTATTAATATGTAAGAAACTATATTCTTTTGGAATTAAATCTCATAACTAGCCTAAAAGTCTTAAAAATTTTGACCATTGGCCATTAGATTCAAATATTTGACCATTAGATTCAAATATTTGACCATTAGATTCACATAGTGATTTTGTTGTTACATATTTTTTGAAATTACTTGAAACTTTATAGATTACAACTTTTAAATTACTTGAAACTTATTAAAATCTAAAACTATAATCATCCAAAAATTCTTATCATCCGATTTTTAATCTTATTCGTAACCTATATAAACAAACAAATTTAAAATAGTGATTTTAGATGAGTGAACTATCTTAGAGATACTACTTGAAAAAAAGTAAACATTTTGTCAATATGACTCGTCTTGGTATCCAAAATGGACTCAGGAATGAATTCTTTGTAATGAGTAGACATTATTATTCACGACACACAAAACGACACATGACTTTATACACAATTATTATATTATTCAATTTCTAAATAAGTAAGAAAATAAACTGACCGTCTTTTAGTCTCTTCCTTCTTTCGCAGCCTTTTCTTTTTTTCCCAAAACAAAAGACTCTTCTTCAAAGTTGAACAAGAAATCCACGAGGATCATCTTCCTTTCTCTTTCGATCCATCCATACATACTAAAGCCATCAGTTTCTTCGTTTCTTCTCTCTCTGCGTTTCTTAACTTCTGCTTCGTTTCTCTTTGACCGTTTCTTCCGTTGATGCCTGCTTAAGCTTATCATAGAGGTATCTTCAAATTCCGTATTCTATCTATTTATGGATTTTGGGTTTTTCTGTCTGAAACTATTGCAAGTAGTGGGTTTTTTTAATTTTCTTTTGTAATTTCATCGATCCAATTTTAGGGATTTTTACAGGGTTTTTTTTATGTTACAGAATTGTCTTTGTTGATCAAAATTGATTTAAGTTTCACTCTTACTAACTCACTTGGGTATTACAATCAACTGCTTTTTTGTTTTGTCATTTATGTTCTTTATCAAAACACTTGAAAAGGAATGATTTATTAGCAAGGAATGAATTGAGTAGTTTCTCATTACCCATCACTGTCTTCAGGTATCTTGTTTGGTTCCAAAATGGTCCAGCTTGGTTTGAAATAACCAATAAAGAAAAAAAATTGATACTTTACTAGTTTAAGCTAGGTCTCTTCTTTTGTGTTACTTAAGCTGAATCACTATTATGTATTGGTTTGTATATTCAAGTATGGTTGACACTGATATCTTGCAGTGAAGTAAGTTATGGCGAAGAATGAGGAAGGTAGTGGTAGTCCAAGCTGGGGTGCTTCGTTTTTCATGCAGACCTCAGAAGATGTTGCAACGGCTTTTGCTGCTGCTGCCTCTGCGATAAACCCGCCAAGGCCTTCTGTAGTCTTTTCATCGAAAGAAGAAGGCGGTGATAGTCCGCTGCAGAGACTACAGAGGCAAGTATCGAAAGCGGTTAAAAACTTATATGAAACTCCTAAAACAAAGAATATATTGTACAACCCTGAGGTTTTGACCAGCCAGAAGCGTCAATGGGCAAACTTTCAGGTGCAGTATCTGGTATGTATTTAAAAATTGAGCTATCAAGCTCTTTAATGAATAAGCAACTACAATCATGAAGGATGCATCTATAAACATTTATTGTTACCAACTTGTCTCACGCAGGACCATAAACCATTAAAAGATCCATCAAGGCTGTTTGAAAGCGTTGTTGTGGTTGGACTTCATCCTAATTGTGATATTCAAGCACTTGAAAGGCAGTACGTTGCGCGGAAATCTGAAGGCTCTTCTGGGAGATTGCGAAGTGCAATGGTCTCTCAAAATAATTCCCGTGTAGAGCCTAGTCTTGAACCTCAGGTGAGTTATCATTTTCCTATACATTATTTTTCTCATCTGCATGTTGCTAAGTGTTTACTCTATTTGCAGGTCTTATTTGTGTACCCTCCCGATAAGCAGCCTCCAATTAAATACAAGGATCTTCATTCATTTTGCTTTCCTGGAGGCATTGAGGTACGTCATTTGTTTTCCTCATTTCCTACCTATTTTGCCTCTCAGCTCTGTAGTATGTAACTATCTTTCTGCTGCTTTACGGTTCAAACCCATTAAGCTGAAACTGGTTTAGAATGGATATGTTGACTTCCTAGAAAAGTGTTTCACAGTTCTGAGTAGAAACTTCTGCCTAATGCATTGTCTGGTATAAGCGCATGGTGGTCATGCTTTCAATTTTTCTTGTTTCTCTACATATCATACTTCATTAGTATATACCAGACACTTTGGATTCCCTCACTTTCTTTAGTGCACTTGAGCCGTATTTTACCCTTGGTGACTTACTCAATTTATATGTTAGAATCACGTACTTTATATACTTTTACTTTTTTTTACTAGTTGTGTCTTTGAGTTCATACTGGTAGCTAATGGTTTCAGGTCCATGCTGTTGAAAGAACTCCTTCCATGAGCGAGTTGAGTGAGATCATTCTCAGTCAGGTACTTGCCTGATGTGGAGTGTAAATGTAAAGATTGATCTTTGTATTTTGGGGAAATATTGTGGATTTTGTCATTGTATCAACTTCAGTTCACAAGGCTTAGATTTATGTATGATAACATACACTAATTTTAAAATCGGCGATGCCAACTATGCAGGAACATCTTAGACCTAGTGACCTTTCATTTGTATTCAGGTTACAGGTAAGCATCATCATGGCCAAACTATCTCTTTTGTTTTAAACCTTTATTATATTATAGCCTCTCTATTTGGATGAGCCATTTCTGTGATATTTGCCCTTCAGGTTGCGGATAATTCGACATTGTATGGATGTTGCATACTAGTGGAAGAAATAGTGAACAAACCGTCTAGATTGCTTTCCACGGTTTTGGATAAACCACCTACTTGTTCATCATTAAGTCGCTATGTTCTGACAACTCGCAGATGCTATTGCATCCTTACTAGGCTGCCGTTTTTTGAATTGCATTTTGGTGTATTAAATAGGTATGTATAAACTCGCTCTGAAATCTTGTTTGTCTTCATGCAATTCAGGTCATTCTAGTGTGACGGCAACATAATATATCATGGCACACATTATTTATGCATCCCACAAAAAATGTTTAACAACAACATTTTCTTGTTGCAATTTTCGCTTTTTGAATTCTTAGTTCAAACGAGTATCTTATGGCTAAATGCTTCTTGTTGCAATTTTCGCTTTTTGAAGGCGTGATTATATTGACATTCCTTTTTATGTAGCATCTTCTTGGAAGAAAGACTGGAGCATTTGATGAGTGGCATCAGTTGTGCATCTTTAGAACCCCCAACAGATTTCTTAGATGATACATTAACCCAACAAAGAGACTCTGGGAATACAAATGAACAAACTGGTGTAGCAGGTTCTGAACTCCCTGAAGCTGACGAAATTTCAGATAATAAGACTTGTGAGACGAATCAGAAAGTTGACCTCAACTTGTGCTCAAAAGAGAGAACTGTTAAGGAGACATTGGGGCTTTCAGTGTCTGATGAAGTTGAGACAATTGCAAAAAGAAGTGAGCTATGCTTTGCAGAGTCTAACAACCATATCGCCAAAGCTGATGATTCCTTACCAATTGGTCAGCAAGGCGAAGAAAGTTCTTTACCAGAACCTGGCCCACTTCTTCGGTGCCCTTATTTGGATGAGATCTCCGATTCTAGCTCTAGGTACATCATCGAAATCCCTTCCTTCTTCTGTTATGTTAAATAACAAGGATGCATTTTAGATGCCTGTCGATTTAATACGTATAACAATATGCATAAACTCTGTGGCTTAACACTACTGTTAATTTTACTATGATCTTGTTGATTATAATTTTAAAGCATTAACTGTAGTTTGAAAGAATCCTGCGAGCGGAAACCTTGATTACAGTGCAATAGTTAGCGAATATTTGGCATCATTTTGTAAGAGGTTTGCATTATTTGTTTTTATCCTTTGATACTTCTGGATAGCTTATAACTTTCTTTTGGCAGCTTTCAGGCTGCTCCTTGTGAGACGAGGCATGCTAGTTCAAATGTAGATGATACTGAGACAGATGAAGCATCCTTTTCTGGTCAAGAGGATACAAGCAGTAATCATGATATCCATGAGTGGGCCAAGGTTTGTCTATTTTGATATTTTGGAAGTAGTCTATGTTTTGACGTCAGTATACTCCTAACACTCGATGCTCTCCAAATCTCTTTCAGTCCAAAAATAATGGGTCGTTGCTAATTCTATGCGAGTATTACCAATTAAAATGTGCGGCAAGAGGTTCAACTATTACATTTCATCCTTTGGAGCATCTTCATCGGATTGAGTATAATAGACCCAATGAGGCAGCATTGCATACTCCTGGATCAGCAATTGACCTAAGATCATGCAACACTAGCCTAGAACTTGCAGAGGTATCAAACCAATTGTATCTGAAATTTATATAATATATGGAAACCTCTATATGACTGTTCAAAAACTCTTATCTTCCTTGGTCTCCAGGCACACACTGCGCTCATTGCTGAGGAAGAAGCAGCTGCACTATCAACATGGGCTGTTGCTTCGTTATGTGGATCACTGCGGCTTGACAATGTAATTCCTTGCTTTCCATATTTTCTTTTCATGATGACCTTACTATGCGGTTTCTGTGATGCTGATGCATATATATAGATGAGATATAAAAGCACATATAATCATATTATATCATCTACTAGTAATCTAATATTCCCCTAGTCTGGTGGTCAGTTATGGTTTCAATATGCGTTTTATGGTGGAACTCAGTGGAGTCCAAGTTGCAGTTTCTTATGATAATGTTACTGTCATTGATTTTCCACCGACACTACTTCCTGCGTTTGGACAGATTTAACTTACAATTCTGATATTTTTCTTTTCTTTACAGGTCATGATGATCCTAGCAGGAGCACTGCTTGAGAAACAGATAGTATTTATTTGCTCCAATTTGGTAAAGCATATAGTCTTTGTGACATCATCTATTTAGTCTTCAAATATTGCATGTTCCTCTTTCATATTAATTGCCCTTAATTATTTGGGTTGTTTTATATATAGGGCATCTTAGCTGCGTCAGTTTTATCACTTATCCCATTAATCCGTCCCTTTCGGTGGCAAAGCCTTTTAATGCCGGTATTATCCTGTTTCTCTCTGGGTTCGTCACTGAGAAATCTGTAGGTAACCCATGTATGACTAATGGCTGGCCTTGATTTCTAGGTTTTGCCAGATGATATGCTCGAATTTTTGGATGCCCCTGTCCCTTACATAGTGAGTTTGTGAAAATAATACCTATGTCGTAGAATCCGTGTCATAATTATTTATGTTGCTTTACAAGCTAAGCTCATTTGTAGGTTGGGGTAAAGAACAAAACAAGCGAAGTTCAGTCAAAGCTAGTGAATGTCATTGTTGTGGATGTTATGAAGAACCAGGTCAGTTTCTGCATTTGCCCTCATTATGTTCAGCTCATGATCATGTTACCAGGTTTTATGGTGATTTTGTGAAAAACCAAAATGTCTTTCTTAGATATCAAATTTTTGGAAATGAATCTCCATATATCCCAGAGTCCCTTCTACATATGATTTATTGATAGAGCAACTTATATTTTCCTGCGGCTATACCTAGCATGTGGAGATGCTAACGGTCTATATTTCTGATAAATTTCAGGTTAAAGCACCTAGTATTCCTCAGCTGCCACAGTACCGAGACTTATATAATGCGCTGAGTCCTTATCACTCAAAGCTTGTTGGAGAAAGCTATCTAGCAAAGAAAAGACCAGTATACGAATGTACTGATGTGCAGGTCTCTCTCTCTCTCTCTCTCTCTCTCTCTCTCTCTCTAGAGAATTGTGAATGTGATGTGTTATTTCTAACTACTTGTCATCAATTGCGTTTCACACGGTTTTTAATTATCCAAAGGTGGAAGCTGCAAAAGGCTTCTTGGATGTGCTAAGGTTGTACATAGATTCACTTTGCTCTAATTTGCAATCTCACACTATAACAAATGTGCAATCCAACAATGATAAGGTTTGTTTTCGACATCTACCATTCAAAAAAATTCTAGCTTAGAGCATTTTTCATATGTAAATATTGATATTTGATTTCTTTCAGGTATCACTTCTCCTTAAGGAAAGTTTCATCGACTCATTTCCTAGTCGTCATCGCTCATTCATGAAGGTGAGAACCCCTTCTTTCCTATTCAAATAGTTTGATAAAAAAGATCACTGGACTTTTGCTAATTGTATGGCTTTGTGAACAGCTATTCACGGATACGCAACTCTTCTCTGTACATACAGATCTCGTTCTTTCCTTCATCCAGAAGCTATAGGATTTGACAACATGTATACGTAAACAGAAAGCAAGTCTTGTTGGTGGATCACAATACCATGAGACAAATGCCATCAAGTTCTGTATTTGTAACTTGACTGTTTGAGAAAAGTGTATATGGTGAAGAAGATACAGAGAAGCATCATCTTCTTACAATCGAGAGCTTATTCTTCACAAATAGTTGATGTTTTTGCTCTTAATGGTTAATGCTAAATTGTAAACCAACAAATGGGAGTTAATATTTGGACATAATTTTAGCGCGTAAAGAATTTGGAAAAGATTGACCGACCACAAGTGCACTAACTAATTTTTCAATTTATTTTAATTAGTTAATAATCTGTGACTTTGAAGTTTGAAGTAAACAAAATAATAATTTTAACGTTTTTTTTTAATTTATATAACAGAATTGAGATGTTGGGTTTTATTCAGGAAAGATTGAAGTCTAAAATGTCAGGTTGGTTTGCAAGACTGTTATCACAAGGTGGCAAGGAGATTCTACTCAAAGTTGTTGCAATGGCTCTTCCGGTCTACGCCATGTCATGTTTCAAGTTACCAAAAACTACTTGTTCCATGATAATTAGTTCAATGTCTGCTTTCTGGTGGAATGCTAAGGAAGAGAAGAGAAAGATGCATTGGGTTAGTTGGGAGAAACTTTGTCTAGCAAAGTGTAATGGAGGTTTGGGTCTTCAAGACCTTGAAGACTTCAACAAAGCTTTGTTGGCAAAGCAAGCTTGGCGTATCCTTCATGATCTAGAAAGCCTCATCGCCAAATTCCTCAAGAGTAGATACTTCACTAACTCAGAGTTCCTTGATGCTGGGGTTGGGACAAGACCCTCTTTTGGCTGGAGAAGTTTGATCTTTGGGAGAGAACTTCTTTTGCTTGGTTTAAAAAAGAAGATAGGTAATGGTCAGTCTATTTTTCTGTGGTATGAGCTGTGGATTGATGGAGAACAACTGAGAGCACCGTTGATGAAAATCCCCTTATTGATCTCAATATGAGGGTCAAAGATATCATTGATCTTGGAGGCAGAGGATGGTGCAGAGCGAAGTTAGAGGAGCTTTATCAGGAGGACATTGACAGGATTTTGAGGATGAAACCTTTAGTGTCAAGACCAGATTTTTGGGTGTGGAAACACAATCAAAGTGGGTTATACTCGGTTAAGTCAGGCTACTGGCTAATTAACAGTGTCAACCACAAGGAGTGCATACAAGCTGCAGAGATGAAGCCCTCTATTAACCCACTAAAAGAAGAGGTTTGGGACCTGAAAACAACTTCTAAGATCAAGCTTTTCCTGTGGAAAGCGCTCTCTGATGCCCTCTCTGTTGCTGAGCTGATTAGTAAAAGAGGTATGGTGGTTGACACACGATGCCAGCTCTGTGGTTTTGAAGGTGAATCCATCAACCACGCTCTTTTCTCTTGTGCTTTCTCTAGGCAAGTGTGGGCTCTGTCCAATGTGCCTTGGCCAGAGAATGGCTTCCATGAGTTTGCCTTATTCCCAAACATGTCCTACTTATTGAATTGTTACAAAGACAAAAGAACGCCGGTCATTGTTAGACAAAACATTCCCTGGGTTTTGTGGTACATTTGGAAAAACAGGAATGCTTGGCTTTTTGAAGGAATGATGTTTTCTGCGCAGGAAATGGTGATGAAAGCTCAGGCAGAGTGTGACCAATGGGTGCAAGCTCAGAGTCTGGAAACAGAGGAGACCAAAATTGAAGAAACAGAATGCTTAAACCCAATGAAGAAATGGAGGAAACCTCCTGATAAATGGGTAAAGTGCAATGTAGGATTCTCTTGGGCAAGAAAGAATGGTATGATAGGAGCTTCGTGGGTTCTAAGAGATGACAAAGGTATTGTTTTGATTCATAGTTGTAGATGCTTCCAAGCTAATGTGGAAAAGGATGAGGCCAAACTTCTGGTCTTAGTTTGGGCTATGGAAAGTTTGCGCTTCCATAATGTAGATCATATTATCTTTGCGGTAGATTTTCATGACTTAGTTGAAGCGGTCTCAAAACCAAATGATTGGCCGGCTTTTGGTTATCAAATCATGGAGCTGCAAAAAGCCTTGGAGAATTTTTCTTTTTGGAAGCTTTTGGGGGAAAAGGCTGAAGCAAATAGAGGAGCGGCTCTCATTGCGAGGAGTGTCACAAAGGATTTCCGTACCCAATCGTATGTGGCTAGCTCCTTTCCTCGGTGGTTACATCAACTTTTTGCCGATGAGAGTGCTTTGTCCTCTTCTTAGCTTTGGTTTACAATTTTTTGGGCTCAAAATTCCTTGAGTTTGGTCTCTTTGACCCTTTTGTTCCCTCAGTCTTTTGGATGAGGTGCACCATTTTTGGTGGTTGTTGTTTGTAAATCTCTTGTACAGGTTTTTCTATCCTCAGCAATGAAAGTATTATTCAGATGAAGAAAAAAAAAACAGATTTGAGATAGGCTGTGAGAAATGAAAATGATCAAATCTTATTGTTCAAATACCTTAACATTTTGGATCATTTTACAAATTATGAAAATAGTTATACATATATACGATTATACAACGGATCATTTTAGTTTTAATAACGGTTTTCTTTGCACAATGCTGAAAATTTCATGTAATTTCCGCCTCTATTACTCTGTATTTTTCGAGACTCGAACTCTCTACTTTTTGGTGTAGAAGCATTAATAAACCATTGGTCACACTACTAAATTAAGGAATTTTTACTTGCATCATGCATTCAGATGAAGATAACTCATATTATTTGTTTCGGTGACAATAATTTTTTTAGTAAGTAAAGGTCGGGTAATTACCTGAAGTAGGCTCCTCATCGCATTGTTCTTTTAAGACGCCTTGGGTCGCTTACTCGTCCATGACTACTAGTACTCAGGCAGCTATTTGCGATGGTCGTGATTTATAATATTAATTATTTCCATTATTCATCAAAGTTTCTAATTAATTATCTATTATGCTAGTTTTCTATTTAGCTAGGATTTTTCTGTTGAGTGTTTTTCCTTTTCTCCAGCCTACTTAAAGGTCACGGTTTTCACGAAATTTATACATAGAAAATTTTGGTCGAGCTTCTATCAAAATACATTTAGATACAAATAAAAGTCTAAAAGGCAAGGTAAACCTGAATTTGATTCCTCAAAAAGAGTCTTTCAGAAGGTAGAGAGATCCAAAGATTCAAGAAGAGAATCTTTGTCGAATAAGATGGATAAAAGTTCTTCTTAAATGTGCAGTAAGTTTATAGAATACTCGATGATGACGATATACACAATTTTGAGAGTATCTAAACCAGGAGATATATACTTATAGACATCAACAAAATTTAGAATATTTCTCATATTATTTCCATCATTCAGAGTTTCTAATTATCTAGAATGCTTAGTTTTCTATTTATCTAGAATTTTCTTCTTTAGAGTTTTTCATTTTCTCTAACAATTTGTATCCTACTTAGGGCAAGCTACAGAAAAAAGGGAACATATTGTATTGTGTTATTTGGTATGGCTTTAAATTTTCTTGTATGTTTGGCTTTTCATGGCGTGTACAACACATATATATTTGTCTACTTTACCATTATGAGCAAAATATGTTTTTTTATTAGGATATTTTTGAAAAGAAAAGACTGTCCAAATTGTTCCACGTACGACCGTGTAACAAGTCTCAAAATAGCTACATAACATGAATCACAAACTCAAGCCAAGACTCATCAATAAGTAAGAAGAGTTAAAAAAACTCGTGAGGCCATTATAAGATATCAAATTTTAACTAGACTAAACTGGCTCGAAGAGTAAGAAGAATCAAACCAACTCCTGAATGGCGGACCGGAGAGCTCGGTTAGGGACAAGTTTGGTGTGAGAGAGCTTGAGCTTTGTCATTGGCGATGTCTCGTGAGTGTCTAGCCATTTCTTAATAGCTTCTGCTTCGTAAGTATATCCATCGCTTGTCAATTGTGGATCTTTCATAACCGCCTGCCAATATATAAAAGCCACACAAACATACATATATTATTACCAGTATACGAGATTAAGTCTTGTGTGCAAGTAATCTTCTTGAAAAATTATTGAGATTATAATTAAGGACTTGCCTGTAAGATAGGGCAGATCAACGATTCTACTTGCTTTGTTGTTGTCGTCATCTCATTGACAAATTTGATAGCACTGTCCCTCTCTTCTTGAGAGCTTCCTGTACTTACTTTCGATTTCTTGTTGTCCATGAGAGTTAACTCGCTCTTGTACTTACGTTCGATTTCTTGTTTTTCTTTAAAAAGAGCTTCCTTGAGAATTAGCTGGCTCTTGTACTTGCTCTCAAACTCTTGTTTTTCTTTAGCAAGAGCTTTCTTGAGAATTAGTTCCATCTTGTATTTGCTCTCGAACTCTTGTTTTTCTTTCGTAAGAGCTTCCTTGAGAATTAGCCAGCCGTTGTACTTGCTGTCAAACTCTTCAGCCTTGCGACACATATTCTCGTAGACCAATTTGGGAGCATTGTCCCTCTCTTCTCGCATCGATTCAACAAGCCCTTTGACTAGTTCATGTTTGATTTTAAAAGTTTCTAGTTGACACGTTACTCTCTCTAGCTTTTCCCGTTCTATAGCAAGAACATATTCTATATCTCTCCTAAGACCCAAATTAATTCTCTTGGTGCATTTCCCGTTGTATAGCAAGGACATATTCTATATCTCTCCTAAGACAAATTCTCTTGGTGCATTGCTCCAAGACATAATTACCTTGTAAATGCGATAGATCTTGCTGGAAACACTCAAGTAGTAACTTTTCTACCTCTTCTTTTTCTCTAGCAAATGCATCTTCTTCTACTTCCTTCCTAAGCTTCACTTTGTCATTGTATCCGCTCTCCATTTTTGCAGCCAGTAAATCAAAGCTAGGGTTTTAGAGAGTAATATACTCATATCAAACGATTATGCGTTTTGACCAAAAGATTTTGGGTGTGATTAGTTGGGCTTTAGTTTTATTTTATAGCGTTTGCGTTCCAATCAGGCTTTAATTTTCTAGCCTCCAACGGCCTTGAATTTTATTTTTTTGATCATGTTTTAGTTTTTTTTCTTAAAGCAATTATTCTAGGGAATTTTTGCTAAATTGACCCAAATTGGAGATGGTTTTGTCCCACTAACTTTTAATCTTTTTGTGTCAAATTTTTCCTAAATTACCCATCAATAAACATTGGAAATTCAAAATAAATAGATTTTATAATATTTAAAATAAGAAATAATACAAAAACGTAATATAGAAGGCGTATAAATTTATGTTAGTATTTTTTTTTATAAAAAAAAATTGTTAGAAAAATATTTATTTTTTCGTTTATCATGGTCAAATCTACCAGTAGATTTTGTTTTCTACCATAATATAAATCTACCATGGCTAGAAAATTTTCTTCTGTCAATTACTCTATTTCTACATAATGCAGAAAGCACATTCATCAATTTGCCTCGTTACTATAAAATGTAAAAATTGATTTTTGCCATTTCCTTTGACTTCTACGTCTTGCAGAATATGTATTCTACCGCATTCATCTACCACTTAGTCTATATTCTACGATTGGTAGAAAGTACGTTATACCAAAGTTAGTTTAAGTATCCTAAATCTAGGATTTAATATTCCGTAATTATCTACTTTTCTTAAACAAAATATTTAAAAAATATTTTCTAAAGCTATTATTCTTTTAATTAGCTACGTAAATTATATAAATATAGTATTTAACTTTGCATATTTGATTGACTAAACACTCATAGCGCACTTGTACCTAAAATGCAAATACCCAGACCATGAGTTCAATGTCACCTTATGATACATTTTGCATATTTTTTGATGTTTTAGGAAACAAACTAATATTTCTTACAAAATTATTTTAGGGTATAGGTTATACAAATATTTTTGTGAAGCAAACATAATTAGTTTAGGCTATTAGTTTGAAATTCTTTTTTAATAATATTTTAAGGGTATTAATTTTTCTACATGAAGAAAAACGATGTTCACGTATTTCACAATGTTAAAACTAATATTTAAAGTAGTTTATGGTATAAAGTATGAAACATATAGGGTTTTGACGTTTTAGGAAACAAACTAATGTTTAAAAAAAATACTTTAGGGTGTCAGACTCACGAAGAATAAGGGTTTAGTAATTTTGAAAAAATGTTTAAAGTATGATCCAAATTTAGGGTACACATATTCATGAAGAAAAAGGATGTTTGAGTTACAAAAAAAAGCGGAATTTTATGTTTTTTTACCCTTTATTTCTCATTAAGAGCAAAATTGTAATTTCTCCATCATATTTCTCATTAAGAGCAAACTCTGCTTTTGTGGTGCCCTAACAATAGCCATCAATGATGTTTAAACTCGTTCCTCCTTGATTTTTAACTCTTTTTTCAAGGAGATTTTAACATATGAGGCGGATGAAGACGTTATCAGAGGTATCGTAAGGAATTCCACATGACAACGACAACCTTCTCGAAGAAGCAAATGGTGGCAGGATGATTGTGAAGTAACGTATCCAGGCTGAAAGCTTCGTCGAGCATGAACCTGGCAATCGAAATTTTAGTGACGTCCTCAAGAAAAGACACACATACGGATGAGATATTCCTCACCAAACTCAATCATTAGAGAGGACAGATGAAATATCCAAATTTTAAAATTTAGAGTATATAAAAGACAAATTTAAATAGTTGGTGTATTATTTGTGTAGCCAAAAAGTTTATGTATTTTTTAACGAAATTTAATTAAGTTCACGTATTTTTCAGAATTTTTTTTTGTTAAAAGGTTAAAGTCGTTTCTCGTCTTCCGTTAACGGATTAACTCCATTAGACTGATGGTGGAAAACCGATAAAATTTAAAAATCTGAGTATATAAATGACGATCGATAATAGTTCATGGATTATTCGAGTAGCCAAAATAGTTGATGTATTTTTTAAGCAAATTAAGTATTTTTCAAGAATTTTCTCATTTTTTAATTGATAACCTGTGATGGTCGTGATCCTTGCGGCTCGTCGCATGTATTGCACCTTGATCTCTTTTTTTTGTCGTCGTCTAAAGGTGAGTTACCCAAATATCACGATTCTAATGGTGGTCTGAGTTCCTCCCTTTTTCGCGTTCCTCCTCTCGAACCTGTTCGTCCTCATGTTCGGTCTGAGGGTTTTTATCCGAGGGTTAGAGGCGAACAATCGCTCATTTATATGAGTCCCTTGACGGCTTGACCAGATATGGTTTACTTTTCCATCGAACGTTTCTTGACGTAGCTTTTGTCATTCGATCTTGGTTTTTCCGGTAACGATTCATGTGCCAGGTTTTTGGCAACCTTGGGCTCTTGAAGTATAAACAAAATCTCGCGGAATGTGGAGAGGCAGCTCTATATGATAGAACAAGTGAACTTCAAGCGGAACTCATGATTGCACGAGACCCTCTCACCAACACCAAATCTTCGACCCATGTTGGGAAACTTGGCACCGAGGTGTCCCATCTTAGGGCAGAGCTAGAATTTGTGAGGCTCGAGCTAGAGTCCAAGGAAAGAGAGATTGGACGTCTCCAAGTAACGGTCGCGTTAGCTCACGCTTGGGCAGCTGATGCTACTCGAGGGGATACCTACTGAAGCTTCCAGTTGCCGATGAAAGATTCAAGAAGAGTCTTTGCTGAATGTGAAAGTTAATAGAAGGCTCCATGGAAGACAATTTTGCAAGGTTTTCATGAAATTTATGTATAGAGAATTTTGGTCTAGCTTCTATCAAAATACATTTAGATACAAATAAAAGTCTAAAAGGCAAAGCAAACCTGAATTTGATTCCTCAAGAAGAGTTTTCTTGAGAATTAGCTCTTTCTTGTACTTGGTCTCAAACTCTTGTTTTCTTTAAAAACAGCTTCCATGAGAGTTAGCTCGGTCTTGTACTTACTCTCAATTTCTTGTTTTTCTTTTAAAATAGCTCCTTGAGAATTAGCTCGCTCTTGTGCTTGCTCTCGAACTCTTCATTTTCTTTAGCAAGAGCTTTCTTGAGAATTAGCTCCTTCTTGTACTTGGCCTCGAACTCTTGTTTTTCTTTAATAAGAGCTATCTTGAGCATTATCCCGCTCTTGTACTTGCTCTCAAACTCTTCTGCCTTGCGACACATATTCTCATGGACCACTCTGGGAACATTGTCCCTCTCTTCTCCCATCGATACAACAAGCCCTTTGACCAGTTCATGTTTGATTTTTAAAAGTTTCTAGTTGACACGTTACTCTCTCTAGCTTTTCCCGTTCTATAGCAAGAACATATTCTATATCTCTCCTAAGACGCAAATTCTCTTGGTGCATTTGCCGCTCTATAGCAAGAACATATTCTATATCTCTCCTAAGACGCAAATTCTGTTGGTACATTTGCTCGAAGGAATTACCTTTAGTGCGATTGATCTTGATCGAAACACCCAAGTAGTAACTTTTGTACCTCTTCTTTTTCTCTAGCAAATGCATCTTCTTCTACTTCCTTCCTAAGCTTCACTTTGTCATTGTATCGGCTCTCCATTTTTGCAGCCGGTAAATCAAAGCTAGGGTTTTAGAGAGTAATATACTTATATCAGACGATTATGCTTTTTGACCAATTTTTTTAGAGTGCAAAAAAATCAAAAAGGTGTTAGGAAATCTTGGAGGTTATACAATATCTGAGTTAAAGAGAAAGTGAATATTTGTAAATATTTCCTAATGTTGAACCGGCAGAATATATTTTATCAAATATGTCTACATATTTAACATTAGAAAATATTGACAAATTTTCATTTTCTCTTTTAAGTTGATCTTGTAATCTCGAAGATCTCCTACAAAAGGCAAGGCAAATCTGAATTTGGTTCCTCAAGAATAGTGTTTTAAAAGGCAGAGCAATCCAAAGATTGAAGAAGACTGAAAAAGTCTTCTTGAATGTGTAAGTTGATAGAATACTCTGATGAAGATTATCTCAGTAAATGTTTATATATATACACAATTTTGAGAGTATCTAAACTACGAGATATACTGGTATCATAATAATTATCTAGGATTTTCCTCTTTCGAGTTTTTCATTTTCTCTAACAATTTGTAGTTTTCGTGAAAGAAATATTAATTATTTTGGTCGAAAAGAAAGAGATTTCTATTCTCCAAGAACATATATCGTTAGGGAACCAAAATATATAAGAGAAATTTTGGAAAATGACACAACCCAAATGACACATTTGTAACATTATACAAATGGACACATTTGAATTACTTTTTGGAAAAAGGACACATTTTGAAATATTAGTTACTCAAAATATCATTTATATTTAGGTTAACTATGTTATATTTGCACTTGCTGCGAGACCAACTAAAGGAAAACCCGCACTCTTTCCGGTACTTTCACTCTCCATATCCGCTGGTAAAAACTCTCCATGTTCTGTCGATCTTGCTCAGAGCGAGTCAACATCTCATATGCCGATTTTACCGAGTAAGCCCCATTTGAAGTCTCCCCCCATGAAAGACGGTCTTGCGCTCCCGTAACCCAATCAAAAACCATAAACTCAAGATCCATTAGCTGGTCTCTATTGAGATATGGTTCTATAGCTGTGTAATTCCAACCTCTTCCTTCAATCTAGAAATCACTAACCTTTGTATTACCAAGTACCGCAGGAATAGTAGCTCAGGATGTACCCCTCAATATCTGATTTCCCAGCCACTTATCCGACCAAAAACTCACCCTTCTCCCATCACCAATGACCCACCAAACCCTCGTAATACCACCTCTTTTATACCCATCTCAATGCTTCGCCAAGTAGAGGAACTATTTCTCTTCACATTCAGCCAAGTATGATCATCAATCTCTCTCTCCAACCTTATACTTGCAGCGCACTACCTTCGCCCATAAACTATTTTTATCATGCATCAATCTCCAACCAACCTTACCAATGAGTGCTTTATTCATTTCGCTCGACTTTCTGATGCCCAAACCTCACTCACAGTTTGTTAAACAAACCCGATCCCATGCTACTAAATTTTGTTTACGCTTCTCCACTGTGCTGCCCCATACGAACTCATGTGAAACTCTATCTAGAGCTGCTAACGTCGTTGCAGGTAACTCATGTTATATTAGAATTTAGTTTTTAGGGTTTAGGGTTTAGGGTTTAGGGTTTAGGGTTTGTTAGGGTCATAACATTTTTTTAAGTTTAAAATTATATGGTTTATGACTTTTTTTTTTATAAAATTTATATCATTTTTGAAAATGAACAGTAAATTGTGTTATTTTTGTAAAAAGATAATTCAAATGTATCATTTATATATATAAATTCTACATATTAAAACATTTGTTTTTGCCTAAAACATATTACCGTCAAATGTTATTTGATAAAAACTTGGAAAAGTCCAATTCAAAGCAGCTATAAAAATAGAAGACAAATTCAAGAAACGCTCCTAAAATACGCCTAAGTTTGAGATTTGTCATTGGTGATGTATATTTTGCTTCGTATGTATATCCATCGCTTGTCATTTGTGGATCTTTCATCACTTCCCGTGAATATATGAAAACCACACAAACATTAAACGTACATAATTTACTAGTATACATATATCAAAGGCCATGGATTTTTTGTTTTGTTCTCAATATGTATATATATAACTAAAAAAAAAAAATCGTGACCAAAAAAAAAAACATAATAAAAAAAAAAAAAGAGAAACTACTTAAAGTAAACATGTATATGAAAAATATTAGTTGGCGTATTCAATAATTACCTGACTTAGTTAAATTTTCACCAATTTAAAAGCATAAAGTTTTCAGTCTTGAAGCTTTTTATTGACTTCGAATGTCTCTCCACTCATTTATGGAAAACTGGTAATTGATTGATCACCACACTCCTTTTTTTTTTGTGTTTGCTCTTCATTTTTACAAAATTTTTGATTAATCAACAAAAAATATTTTACAAATTTTAAGATACTATACCAAATTTTGTAGTCTAATGGTACGTGTTAATGTTGGTGTTTTGTCATATTAGGTTCAAACCTACTCTCTTTTTCATTGTATAAATAAGATTACTTAGCGAAAATACATCTATATTCAAAATTTAAGAATATTAAAAATGTCATTTAAGAAATACATCTACCAATAAGGAAAGAAATCGCAAAATAGAAATTTTCACTTAAAATAATAATAAATTTCGCGTGAAATTTGAATAAATCAAATAAAATGAAAAAAGAATCTAAACACCATCTATACTACTAATTAGGAATCATTTTTATCAGAGTAAACATCGTTTTTGAAATATTTATGGTTGTGCTATCGACTTTTGTTTGAAAACCAATTTCAATTGAAATTGAGAATTGGGGTATTTTGGATTAAAAAAAGCCAACTTTCGAGCAATATAAGCCGATGTCGAGCCAAACAGATCCGTTTTTGACCCGCGGACCCGCCTTTTTACCCGGTTTCTTTGAAAAATCAGAGAGATAATCGTATTCGGATCGTGGATAACAAGATTTATCCAAGGATAGAGTTAAACTTCCTGCCAAACCCGAACAAACTCGAAAACACTTGGATCCTATTCTCGACCTGGCAAAAACACGTGGATCCTTTTAATGGAAAAACATGCGGATCCTTTTGGTTATCGTATCCGACCCGGATAATAAACACGTGGATCCTATTAAAATTATTTTCCGCTTACATTTCAAATTTCATTCAAATTGAGTCAACATTAAATCGAATTATATGGTCATAATATTCAAGTAGACAAATATGGATACCGTATATATTCTTTAAACAAACATTACAGTATTATAGATAACATAATTAAGGTATCTATACTAATTTTTTAACAACATTAATTATAAATAATATACACTGCCTCATATCTCGAAATTACAATTAAGATAATTCTTTAATCGTAAGATTCTTTTACTTACTCATTGATCTTTCAGATTTAACCTAATTCTGAAATCTTCGTTCCCATACCTACTGTTTCTACTATACATACCCCATAAGTTTCATTTACGACCTATACCAATTACTTTCCTCTTTCAAAAATGTCCGCTCCAGCAATTACTCTGGTGGCGTCAATCAAACCATTCGAACAAAGGTGGTCCATACAGGTCAAGGTTCTTCACGCATGGAAACAGTATATGAAGAACACTGGTGAGACGATGGAGGTTGTACTGGTGGATAAAGATGTGAGGACCAATGCCATTTAGCCTTTTAAAATAGACTTCTTATTTATATAAAGAATTTTCGTTCTTATGTATTGTTATGGTTTATTTCTGCTTTTAGGGTACGATGATCCACGGGAATGTGAAAAAATCATTATTGACCCGTTACGAAAGGCTCCTTATTGTAGGAGAATGGAGGACTATTCAGAATTTCATGTTGACACAAGTTGGTGGTCAATATCGGACAACAAAACATCAATATAGATTGACGTGTGTTTCGTCTTCTAACATTTCACGAGCTACTTGTCGTGAGGAGAGTTTGTTTTTGGATTGTGTTGATTATAATGAGCTGCTTTATGGGTCACTTAATTCCAATATATTGATAGGTAATAATTATTTTCAGTTTTATTTTTTTAATATTGTATTATATAGTCTAAATTTTAACAGATTTTTCTCCTTCATATTGTAGACATTATTGGACAGGTGATCAATATGAATCATTTGCAGACCACCAGTGTGGCAAACAAACCTACCAAAAAGATTGAAATTGAATTATGAGATGCTTCGTAAGCTTTTCTTTAATTGACTATATATCTTATTTCTCAAGATTTTTGTTAGTATTTGTTCTCAATGGAATAAGTTTTTGTTTCAAAGCGATGCACGTATTTCCTGTACTCTTTGGGGTAAATTTGCTGATCAACTTTGGAATGATTGCAATGAAAAAGAAGGTGAAATAGTTATTTGTCTTCTTAGATTTGGAAAAATACATGTCTTTCGTGGTAAGTACAATTGTTACTCCTTCATTTTAAAAGAATCTAATTCCATTATGTAAATTTGATGTTCATCGACTTTTCATTATCTATATTCATATGTAGGTCAAAGGTCTGTGAAAACAGCATTCGATGCTTCATCCGTCATCATCGATCCATCTGGACCGATTTTTGATGAATTTAAGCAAAAGTAATGGTTTGATTATATATTACTTTTGGTATTATCATAGCATATTCATATTTATATTATTTTTGAAACAGGTTGCCCTGCGATGGTGTTTTTTTGTCCATATGTGGTCCACCGTTAGAGTTGGTAATTTTCGACAAAAAGCCTAAGAATTCTGATAATTGGGTTCAGTACGACAAGAGGTTCATCTCTGATTTGTTACAGTCTTACAAGGTATTAAATTTGTACTCTATGCAATGTTTTTAGTCTGTTTGATGTTGTTAATTATTATTTTATTTTGTTATGTAGGTTGGCAAGTGTAAGCTTATTTGCACCATATATGCAATCGACTCTGATTGGTCATGGTTTTATCTAAGTTGTTGCAAATATAATAAGAAGGTGTCTCATCTTCAATCCAAAGAAGTTGATACTCTTCAGAAGACTTTGTTCTGGTGTGATACATGCAAATCTAAGACATCATCTGTCGAACCAAAGTATGATATTTATTTTGTTTTTTGGTTATCTATAATGTTATATAGTATTGATCGTATAAATACATATCAACCCTAATATTTTCTATCATTCTCCGAAAGGTTCAAGCTACATGTAAAATTATGGATGCATCTGGTGAAGTGAAGTGTATGTTATTTGATGCTTGTGCTGCTAACGTACGTCAAGTTTCTGCTGAGACTATATTAGATGGAAACTATGATGAGATGTTTATCTATATTTATATTTTAATTGTTGCGTATTTATATTTTGCTTCTTGGTTGTTGATTGTTATTTGTTTTGTACATGTAGAATGATGATCCAAAGAACATTCCTTCCCAAGTTAAGGCATGTGTAGGAAAGACGTTTCAATTTGGAGTTACTATTGAGAGTGACAACTTACATGGTTCTAATGATACGATCAAAGTACTTAAAGTTTAGTCTAGTATTAAAGTTCAGACAAAGCAAGAGGATATCGAATAATCGGAAGCCAACTTGGGTGACCATACCATCGAATCAGGCAATAATGTAAGTTTTTATTTATATGTTGAATTTACTATATAGTGTAAACAAAACTATGTTTTCAAAGTATACTGTTAACTAATTTGTCATATAGGGTATACATGTTATCATGGATAGCGAGGACACACAAGATAATGGATTAGTTGCATTGAGTACTCCCACATCCAAGCATAAGATTGAGGATAACTTTGATGAGAGTGGTAGCTCTTCCTCAAATAAGAAAGTTTGTATTGGTGTTGAAGGCATCCAGAAGATGATCAAGCTTGAGAAGGATCCAGACATCAAAGTTTGAAGTTTATCTTAATTTTTGATTAAAGAGTTTAGTTTGAAGTTTATTGTCTGTTGATAAATTTTGTCATTTTTGGCAACTGGCTGTTTAAGACTCTATTCGTATTATGCTTTTATTTGATTTTTCTAAATAATGTTACATTCTTATTGATATTTTGGTTTACTAATTGTTAGTATTTTGGATTCATTGTTAGTATTATATGTATTTTGGCTCTTTTATCAAAACCCTCTTTCATCAAACAAATTGTATCTATAAATTACAAATTTTTAGTATTAGAACACCAGCCAACATTAAGTCAATCATCTGATTAGTAGCAGGAAATGACCAGATCTGACTACATAGCAATGGGCCGTTTTGACTAACCAATGTTTGAAACTTTACCATTAATATTATTTACATAGGTATAGATGAAAGATATTCTTCTTTTAAAGACAGAGAATCCTAAAAACTCTACTTTATTCATCTATCTCATCATGTCCTTTAACCTAATCGCATATCTGCACAAGAATAAGAAAAATTGGCGTATTTGTTCCAAAGTTCTTCGGGTTTGTACCCGTAAAAACGAGAGACATAGAGATTCTATGGAGTTCATATTTGTTGATTCATCTGTAAGTGTTTGACACTTTATATTTGTTTTTGTTTCAAAATAGTTTATATGAAGTATTTATATTGATTTATCTATTCATGTAGAGTGATATGATAACTGCAACATGTCTGGTTTGGAGATTGATCTTGAAGAATATCAAAGCTACGTAATTGAGATGTTTCGAGTTGTTTCCTCTATTGGACCTATTCGATTAACCGATCAAAAACACCACATATACTTCACCATTGAAACCAAGATAAGGAAAACTTCTTCATTGACTGATTCACTGTTTTTCAAATGTTCAACCTATGAAAAAGTTTATAGACGTGACTTCTTTCCTGAATTTAATATTGGTTAGTGAATTATTTCAGTGGTATATAGTTATAAACGATTTCTTATATAGATATGACATGTAATTTGGTCATGTAATTTGTGTGTAGTTGATATCCAAGGAGGAGTTGTTTCCGTCGGTGAGATACGAAGCTATGAAAATATGTTCAGCAAACAACAATGGGATCTAAAGAATAGATATATCGATTTCACTATGAGAGACCTAGAGTATGTTTTTAATTAATAGTATAGATATGATCCATTCGTAAGAATATATATTTCTTATTACCAAATTACTTTGAACTTTTGTACTAGGGGAAACGATCTCGAATGTCGAGCAAATGGGGAGTATGCTGATGAAGTATTCATGAAGTTCAAAAAGTTTAGTGGTGGAGTTCTCCTATATGTTCTTCATTTCTGGAGGGTGAATGTTTATGGAGGTAAATAATCAGTATACATCATTATCAAATTGTCTATTAAAAAAATGTTGTCTTAATCTTTTTGTTTTTATTGTTTAGTCGCTTATAACCTCCATGTTTGTATGTTGTGTGTTGTTAGGAGATTTTAATTTGTTCAATGATCCAGAAGTTTCACAAATCTTAGTGAATCCAGTAGAAGATCCTGAATTCAAAGAATTCAAAAACATGTATGATTCTTTTGTTCATTGTTCTTGATTATTAAAATTTAAGTAATTGAGCAATACATATGTGATATTTTATATAATATCAGGTCATAGTATTCCGGTTATATCAACAAGAAAGAAGATTGGAGGAGTAATGAGTGGAGATATTAGATAAATATGAATATACATGTGGTTTGTTTTTTTTTTTTTTTTTGGAACTTCATTTTATCTTTTCGTTTCTCATACTTAACTATCTATTTTTAATTTCAAACTAAATTAGCTTTAAATTTGATATTATTACCGAATTCAAGTATGGAATATTGCTATGTTAATAGATCTCACAATATATGGGAAGTAATATAGTAATTTATGCAAATAATAAATTCGTTTAGTCGATGTATATCTCTAAAATTGATTCTTTGCGTATTGATTTGGTAATTTGTATATTCAAAATTTCAATCATGATTTTTATGACAACTTATGTAGCTTCATAGCACACGTGTTTGTTAATGCGTGTATCTAGGTTAAATCAATTTTTACATAACCGATGCAACTTTACAAATTACATGTTTAATATCTCTTTTTCACTATATTCAAAACCATTGATCTTCCATTTTTCTCCCAAAACAAATCAAAGGTCTCAAAAAATCATCTTCAAACTCTATGTCTATTGTTAATAATATCTCCGATTTGCATGCATGGAGAAGCGATTGGCGAGTACGTGTTTTGGTTTATAGGAAATGGACAACTGGTTCTCCATCTTCGATGAAACGATTGGATTTCATCTTCGTTGATGAACAAGTAATACTCATTTATGCTTTTTCTGAAGTTGAATCTACGTTTTATTATAACAATGTTTCTTTTTTTTTTTTACTGAAATAGGGTTCTAAGATACAGGCTTCAGTAACAAATGAATTAGCAATTCCATATCTTAATCGTGTTTTGCAAGAAGGTGAATGGAATGAGTTATATCATTTCGATCTATATAGTTCATACCGTAGCGCTAGGTATACTTCACATAAATGGAAATTCATGCTCGAGCAGAAAACTATTGTTAAACACATTCGTGTTTGGACTTATAATCACTTTATGAATTTTCAAGACTTTAAGTTTGTTCGTGATAAGAAATGTGATCCAAAAATTCCTATAGGTAAATATTTTATTTTCTTAAATTTATAGAATTTTTTATAAATTTTAAAGTACTTTTGATATATATATATTAAAATAAAAATATTAGAACTAACTTATCTCTCAATTCGATACTATTCAGACTTAATAGGAAAAACTGAAGATTTTATTCCACTTGGATCATCTACTATGGTTGGTGTAATGGATGGAAAGTCATCAATCAGATTTGTTCTACGTGATGACAAGTATGTATTTCTTTCCTATCTATTGATATGAATAATAGTATGTTTGATATAAATAATAGTATGTTTGATATAATATGTTGGAATGATATAGGGATATTTGTTTGCGCTATATTGCTTCCGGTTATGTTGCCAAATCTTTGAACAAGGAATTCATGAATGGAAAGAATGATAATAGGAACTGTGCTTTAACTGATTAGCGGTTGGTCATAGACAAAGGTTCGTAATCATTAAACCATGGTCAGTTACATTGTAAGAACATAGATCAGTGAACAATATTCTTCAATTAAGGTTATTATTTATTGGTTTTGTATATGTAGATGAGCTATTTGTTGTTGATGGAGGAGTCGTATCACGGTTTTTTATTGATCCCCCGATTAAAGAAGTTGATGATTTGAAGATTAAGTGAGTGACCACTCATTTTTGAATATCTGATTTTATCAGTAAAATGCTACATGTATTATGGTTCTAACATTGTTTTTTATAACAGGATGGGGATTAATGATGGTTCTAACCCCACTGCTGTGGATTTTGATCTCAACATGTAGCCTAAAAATCTGAAATTATGTTTCGTAAATATCATGTTCAAAGTTATGCTTCCTATTTATGTCTATTACTCCTTTTTCTATTTTCGTTTTGTAATATTATCTTTTAAACTACTTACAACTATCTTTTATGCAATGTTCTATAAATTCCGTAAATGTTTTAATCATATTTTGTTTAAACAACTCTTGATGTTAAATATAGTTAATTTGTTGGTCACGTATAATATCAATTGAGATTCCTGGATATTTGAAGTAATATTCCCTCGAAATAGTAGTTGATAACCGATTAGAAAATTATATGGATTGGAACTTAAAACAAAACAACTCTAAACCTAAAATTGCATTCTTTGTATAGATATTATGGAAATGAGTAGTTATAACCAACCATATATTCCAGATCATGAATGTCTTTAATCATCGAACTAAATTTTTCAGCTGTAAATCATATCTTTCGATATATCTTTAGTATCCTAATTATAATTATTTTGTAGTAAATTTACTTCCGAAATTGAATAATGTAATTATTATTAATCGTACTTATAACCATTTTGTTAAGTATTCAGTCTACGATCATTCTATTATACTAAAAATCTTCTTTCTTCCAATGAGCAAGAGAAAAATAGTTATTGTTGATGAGAAACTTCATGTTGCTTCTGTTCCGAAACATAATCGAGCTATCAACAAGAGTATTGAGTGGATTAGTGGTCAAGAATGTAACAAATTTACACCGGATAATTCAACATCCGATAAGGAGAACATTTCTCCTCTTACCTCAGATATCAATGAGAGGAGTTAAAATATATCTATATCATTTTATACTTTTCTTCTTATGAACTTCGCTTGCTTTCATGATTGTGTATTATGATTTATTGAATCAGTTTATAAAAATGATGCACATTTAGGACATGAGAAAAAACTTTCAAAGATTGCTACGTCTCATAATTCTCTCATGAGAATAAGTTGTACGCAAAATCATAGTCAAGTAAGTCTTACTCGTGTTTTTCGTAGGATTAGGAATAATTTAAGAAAATCATCAAGCTCCAATATATCTCCATCTTCAATAGTATCTTCTAAACAAAACTCTTTAACTTCAGGTTAGTAAGTTTTCTTCTTTTCAATATAATTATCTTCAATTTTAAAACATACGGTTTGTTTACAAATATTTAATTTGTACAGGTTATTTTTGTAAAAATAATTCCATTCTCCAACCTTCTAAAGATAGTATTGTTTCTCCACCAGTACCATTTGTCAGTTCAATTACTAATAACCATTTTTTTTTAGGAACAAGTGATATATCTATTTTAAATGTTATCAATGTTACTTATCATATGATTATGCCATTTGCAAATTATTATTATTCATGTTATGTTTACAGGTATAAGGAAATCATATGGTAAAGACAATACACCAACTTCGCGTGTTGTATTAAAGAAAGGAATAAATCCACATTATGAAACACCAATAAGTGAAAAACAATCAAACTATGATCAATCAAGGGAAGTTTTGAGTAATATTACTAACTTGCCTGATTTTCCTATAAGAAGAATTGATTCTCAACATCACCTAAATACGATGTAAGCTCAAATGACAAAGAAAATATATCTGGTAAGCAGTTTGTAATTATTGTCTAATTTTTTTTTTCATGATATTTATGTATTAAGTTTATTTTAACAACGTAGGTACTATGTCTCCGGCTTTGAAACCAAAGAGAGCATATAAAAAAAGAGTTGTAGCTAAGGTAGGTAATGTATTGTCCGATGGTATTGGCTCTATGGAGAATCCAACTTTTGTAGTTCTGAAACCTAAAAGAGCCTAGAAGAAGCGTGGTACCTCAATGACAACTAATGATTTGGGTTGTCTTAATGCTGAAAGTAAGTAATTAAATATGTTGAAATAACATATGTTAGATAAAAGTAATTTATATTATCATTGTAAACGTTAAATGATATTATTCCACATAAAGGTCCGGTTCAATCTAAGCCAAAGCGAGCATATAATAGAAAGTCAAAAGTTGATTCGGTAAATGTAGATAATATACATGGTTCTTGGTATATCTCACCAACAGGTACACAAACCGTCATTTATTATTAGCATCCTTTTAGACAATGTTATTCGTTATTCATATTGTATTTTAATTAAATTTATAATATACAGTTGTGGTGAAGATAGCATTTCACAAGATTATTGTGCTAGAAGTCTTGAACACAGTAATAGTGGAACTCATCATTCTCTTAATACAGAAAGAACTGAAGAAATAGAAACTACTAATTTCTTGGAATCGCTTATTAATCGGGCTAAACTCAGGAAAAGGAATAAGCCCCAAAGTTGTGAAAAAAGCAGTTACTTCCAATGGAATGAAGTCGAGTAAGAATAATTTTTATGTTAATTAATAGTATAGATGAAATGTGAAATCGTAAATTAACGATTAATATTTTCTTCGTTTATGTAGAATACGTTGACGACGGTGATGCTCAATACAATTTTTCTTTTTGTGGAGCTCATTTTTGGTACGGCGAGCATATTAATAAAAGCTGTAATACGAAATCGCCCATCTTTATTGGATGTTGTATGCAGGGTCAAATCACATTGCCTTACCTTAAACATATTCCTAAAGTTTTGGAGCATCTCCTTACTAGTAATGATGACCTAAGCAGGAATTTTTGCGACCATTTAAGAGCTTATAATATGATATTTTCTTTCACGTCTATTGGTGGTAACTCAGATAGCGTTGTTAATGAAGGGCGTGGACCTACTATGTTTCAAATACAAGGAGAGAATTATCATATGATAGGTAGTTTTAAACCAGCCGTAGATAATTTTCCTAAATTCTACAGATTTATATAGTGGACACTGAAACGAGACTACAAATAAACATGAAGTTCTAAGGTATTATATCTTTATCTATACTATTAATATGTGTTCTTCTAATATATTTTTTTTATTATAAGTGTTCATATTATAATACTGCCACTTGCTTATCCATTTATCTACAACAAGAATGATATTGAGAAGAATCGCACACCCTAAGAAAACAAATTAAAAAAGGAGATCATTGAGCTAATCGTGAAGATGTTGAATAAAGTTAATCCATACGTTAAGTTCTTTAGGAGTGCAAAAGAAAGATTTGATATTGATCCTGGTAAGAGCTATCATATGAGAATTATTAGCGACCGTCCCAAGGATTGTAGGACTTATAATACTCCCACAACGGATGAAGTTGTTGCGTTAATCCTTGGGGATTTTGATCCTACTGCTGACAAGCGTGATATAATCATTGAAGATTAAGCAGGTGGCTTGCAAAGGATTAGTGAAATTCATGCATCCTATCTTCCTTTGCAGTATCCTTTGTTATTTCCCTATGGAGAAGATGGTTTTCATCCAAAGATTCTAAAGGGTATTGGAGCAAAAGGCCGCAGTAAGAAAAGGATGTATATCAATATGCGTCAATTTTTACATTTCGTCTTCATGAAAGGACTAACGAGTCGAAGAGGATTCTCTATTCAAGAAGATTGTTTCAACAGTTTTTGGTTGATGCATGTACTATGCTTGAGTCCAACCGGATTTGTTTTATTAGAATAAACCAAAAATTGCTTAGGGCAGAAAATTATGATCGTCTTAAAGAAGCAGCTGATTTAGGTATCACTGATATGACTGAACAAGGGAAACGGTATCTTCTTCCTGTTACTTTTGTTGGTGGACCTCGATACATGATGCAGAATTATCTTGACGCAATGGCTATATGTCAGGAATTCGGTTTCCCTGATCTTTTCATTACTTTTACATGTAACCCTAAATGGCCGGAAATCACTAGGTATGTTAAGAGTCAAGGTTTGAGGGTTGAAGATAGGCCAGATATTATTTGCACAATTTTCAAAATGAAATTGGATAATCTTATGAAAGATTTAACTGTTAACCATATTCTTGGAAAGACTTCATCGGGTATGTTTTATTAATCTTTTTATAGTAATATTACGTTCTCCTATGTATCCTGCTTTTATATATGTTCCATTTGAATATCGTGCAACAATCTACACTATTGAATTTCAAAAAAGAGGCCTTTCACATGCTCATATACTATTGTTCATGGATGGTTTAGCCAAGCTTCCATCACCAGATGATATTGATAAGGTGATATCAGCTGATATTCCAGATAGAGATAAAGACCCAGAATTGTATGAAGTTGTTAAAGATTACATGATCCATGGTCCATGTGGTGTTGCTAATCGTAACGCTCCATGTATGGTCGATGGCAAATGTTCTAAGTTCTTTCCAAAGAAACACAGAGATCGTACAAAGATAGATAAAGATGGTTATCCGAAGTACAAGAGACCATCAAGTAGTAAAGGCAGAGTTGATAAGAATGGATTTGAGTGTGATAACCGATATGTTATTCCTTTTAACGAAAAGTTGTCTAGGCGGTATAGGGCGCACATTAATGTCGAATGGTGTAACCAGCCCGGTTCAGTTAAATACTTATTCAAGTATATTAATAAAGGACCTGATCGTGTAGTTGTTGTTCTTGAAAAAGAATTTGGCGAACCGGAGTCTTCTAACATCAATTCCAACAATTTGGTTGATCTTGCATCAAAGGCGAAATCCAAAAAGGCAGAGAATGAAATTAAGAATTTCTTTGATTGCAGGTGTTATCAGTACAAAATTCTACAAAATATATATATAGAGGTCATTTAAAAAGCAAACTTATTTTTTGTTTTTTTATTGACAGGTATGTTTCTGCATGTAAAGCAGCGTGGAGGCTTTTCAAATATCCTTTGCATTATCGATCAACGTCAGTTCAGAAGCTTGATTTTCATCTTCAAGGGAAGCAACTGGTTTTTTTTAGGGATGATGACACTGCTGAGACAGTTATGGACAAGCAAACCTTGAAGAACACGAAATTTTTAGCTTGGTTCGAACTTAACAAAGTGGATGCTTTTGCTAGAACTTTGACATATCAAAAGATTCCTAAGTATTATATTTGGGATGCATCAAATAGCCAGTGGAAGAGAAGACAAAAAGGAACTTCGATTAGAAGGATTAATTTTGTACCAAGGAAGTTGGAGGAGCCATATTATCTCCGCATTCTTCTAAATCGGGTATTTGGTCCAACATGTTTTGAGGAAATAAGAACCATTGGTGATGTAGTTTATCCTACATTCAAAGAAGCATGTTTGGCACATGGTTTATTAGATAATGATGATGAGTATATACATGATTTATTACGAGTTAGCTTTGCTGGAACCGGTAGCTATGTTCGTAAAGCTTTTGTATACATGTTGTTATCAAATAGTTTATCTGTGCTGGAAGCCGTGTGGGAAAAAATTTGGCATGTTTTAGCTGATGATATTGAGTACAAGAGAAGATAGAATTTCAACGGACCAGGTATGTTAATATATCTTTTATTAATGAAGGAACCGATCAAAGATGCGTTCTATATTGACCTAATTTTTTCTTTATTTAATTCAGACTCAATCCTAACCGCTGAAGAGAAAAAAAAGATTATTGTCTTCAAGAGATTGAAATAGAGCTGAAGAGAAGTGGTAGTTCTTTAGACAATTTTCCAACTATGCCAAAGCCATCTACACATGGTCCTGAGGATGATAATGTATTGATTCTTGTTGAGCGTAATTATCCTCGGGATAAATTAAAGAAACAACATGATATTGATTTCCAGAAGATGACAGATGAGCAAAGATTAGTGTATGATGAAATAATAGATGCAGTCATAAATAAAAAAAGGAGGAATGTTTTTCGTTTATGATTTTGGAGGAACAGGGAAAACATTTATGTGGTCATTGCTTTCTTCGGCTATAAGATCAAGAGGAGACATTGTTTTGAACGTTGCATCTAGCGGGATTGCTTCTCTTTTATTACCTGGAGGAAGAACAACTCATTCTCGATTTGGCGAGTCATTGGATAGGAGCTTATCAAATATCATAGGCAGTGTAGAGGTGATTGTATTCGGTGGTGATTTCAGACAAGTACTTCCGGTTGTGAATCGTGGTGGTAGGGCAGACATAGTCATGGCTTCACTTAGTTCGTTCTATTTATGGCAACACTGCAAAGTCTTGAAGCTGACTAAGAACATGCGGCTATTTAAGAGTGGTTTGAGTGAAGAAGATTATAAAGACATTAAAGAATTTTCTGAATGGATTCTTGACGTTGGAGATGGTAAGATTAATGAACCCAATGACGGTGAAGTGTTAATTGATATTTCGGAAGAATTTCTGATTACAGATTCCATTGAGTCAATTAGTACAAATGTGTATGGAGACCTTGATAAATTGCATCAGAAAGATGATCCAATCTTCTATCAGGACAGAGCAATTCTTGCTCCAACAAATGAAGATGTTAACAAGGTCAACGAATATCTTTTGGATCAACTTCATGGTTAGTTAAGGTTATTATTTATTTGAAGTTAATATAAAATTATAGCTATTATCTAACATTATATTTTCTATGTCAGGTGAGGAACATATCTATTTAAGTTCCGATAGTATTAATCCTCAAGACGAAGGTTCACTGAAAAATCCAGTTTTTACACCAGATTTTCTGAATAGTATAAATGTTTCTGGATTACCGTTGCACAAGCTACGATTAAAAGTTGGATGTCATGTGATGTTGTTGCGAAACATGGATCCTGCAAGCGGATTGATGAATTGTACAAGGCTTCTGATTTATCAATTGTCTGAGTTTATGATTCAAGCTATAATCATCACTGGAGACAATACTGGTGACAAGGTACTCATTCCTCGCATTTTAATTGAACCATCGAATCAAAAATTGCCTTTCCAAATGCGTCGTCGCCAATTACCTTTAGCAGTTGCATTTGCTATTACAATTAACAAAAGCCAAGGCCAATCGCTACAAAATGTTGGTTTATACTTACCAAGACCAGTTTTTTCGCATGGTCAACTCTATGTGGCTATATCAAGGGTAACATCAAAAAAGGGTTTAAAGATACTTATTGTTGACGAGGATGGTAAACCACAAAAGAAGACGAAAAATGTTGTTTACAAAGAGGTTTTTCAAAATCTTTGTTGATTGTAACTCACATTCTTTATCTCATATTTCGCAACAATATTTCTAATTTTGTAATGCCTTCTGTTTTTCTAAAAACTATGTATATTTTATAAACTGTTTTATTTTTTTTACCTATTGTGTATCTAATTTGTTTTTAAGCTTATTTTGTTAACTATAACATCAATTTAATATTTCTCATAGACGCAAACATCAAACCGCGGCTGCCCCCGCGGGTCCAATCCTAGTATATAATAATACAATGAATTTTAATGAAAAGCCCATCAAATATCATTGTTCTACGTTATTTAATGAAAAGCCCATCAAATAATAATACAATGAATTTTAATGAAAAGCCCATCAAATATCATTGTTCTACGTTATTAGTGAAAATAACCTTCGAGTCTCATCAAAATTTATTTCAAAAATCGTTAACTAATTTTTTAATGATAAAACATCTCAACTAAGAACTTGTTAATAAAATTATTTTGTACCGTTAAAATCATAAATAGTTCCCGTTTCGTAAAATTTTACATTTTAATTTATAAAAAAGAGCTCAAGCTAGATGATATGTGACAAAACAGTACACGAATTTACTCATAAACTTCCAATCTATGTTCTCATATCCAGCAAAGGATCTTTCATCTTGATCCAACTAAAGGATGATATCCAAATACTATGTTAAATTAACCATGTCATCATTCTTCGTTGCAACAAGAGGTAACGTCATTCTCAGAACGATGTACTGAAACAACCCGACCCGTTTTTTTTAAAATCAATTAATCATTGGACTCAGATTAGCATTTCTATACATGTTAATCCTCAATGTCCAAGCATACCACATACAGAAAACAACATTAAAATCCAACCAAAACTAAACCAACAATTAAGCAAATAATCATTTCCAATAAACCAGATGATCATCAAATCACAAACCAACCTATTTAACAATTACAGCCTAAACGGCCATTCTAAAACAATACTGAAAAACAACTCAAACGAGACCCTAGACATCCTCCTCTTCATTGTCATGATCTCACAGTCACACTTTGTCTTTCCCTGCATCTCATGGAAAAATGAGATGCGTGAGTATTATCATACATACCTTGTGAGACAATCATCCCATCTATTCGGCTATACACACACGCACGATAACCCGCTAAGGTAACACACAATCAACCATGCAAACAAAACAACACGAAAACCACACAGGTAACGATTTACATTACCACTAGGTGTCGATTGACACCCCACATACCTGCTATTGGTGTCGCTCGATACTACCTCTCGGTGTCTGTCGACACCCCACCTGGTATCGCTCGCACCAGCCGCGGCGATGCCATAATTGAATCTTCTCCTCTCTGGTCCAATTCCAACCTACGCAAACACGATTTCCTGCAACGAAACGTCAATAAAAACACAACATGCAACGAGCACACACAGAAAACTCAATCAACCGATGATCAATCACCAATCAAACCTATCACCATGAATCCCTAACAATCCATCCACCCAGATAAGCCATAGTCACGCACTCACCTTAACTTTGGATAGAAAAACGATGGAAATTGAGACTAAGATTCGAATCACCCTCTTGAACACCACGAAACCCCTTTTCCGTTCTAAAGCCAGAAACAAGTCAAATCGAACCTCACAATCCTCTTTCAACCAAAACTCTCTCAGGAAAACTCTAAAACTATCTAGAAACAACTTTTATCTCTGATTTCTCTGTTGTTTCGTCAGAAAACACGGCTCCCCTTTATATATACGAACCCTAGGGTTTCTATAACTCAAACCACCCCAAACCGAACGATTAAAATCGAACCGGAAAACCGAACAAACACTGGGGTTGATCGACACTACCCCTGGTGTCGATCGACCCCCACCCCAAATTTTCAAAATTTGGTTCACGGGCGTTACATGTACACTCTCAACTTAGCATATCAAATCACTCGAAAACAAGAGGAATCAAGTTTGTTAAAATGACTCTGACTCTCTATCAAATTTTCAATTTTTTTATTCGACGATATCATCAAGAACGTATCTTCGTTTAACGTGAACGATACATCAATTTATAATATTGCATCATAACATTTCGACCCAACAAAATTTCTGATATTGCTCAACAAATGAACCTAGTTGAGATTTTTGATTTTGGTTTTAATAAGAATTTTTTTGTTCAAATTTTGTCGATTTACCATTAACCTAGTGAAGCGTAGTTTATGGCTTTGAATGGTAGCATTATAATTTTTGTACTCCTACTTTACGTAACCAATCAGTAAAATATCATTACACAAAATGTACTTCCTCGTGTTACCAATTGGACCCTATAATTTTAATAATGTGAAGAATGAATGCTAATTTTGATAATAGTTCTTTAGTTGATGAGCTTTAGTCATGAGAAGTTTAGTTGAAGGTATTAAAATGATTCACTTTAGAGATTTGTTTATTAATATATTTTAGTGGATTTTTTTTATAATCATGTTGTTAGCAAAAAAGAATATGTATTGCTAAGGAGGCAAAATAATACTAGCTCCTAATAATATTGGGTCCGCCTTGTATATAACCATTTATACAATGGTTCAAAAATGAAAAAGAAATCCTTACATTTATGAGTGTGTGTGCCTATAAATAGATATACATGTATATAAAAGTCAAATTCGTTATACAATAATGTAAAGTAGATTCGAATTACCAAGAACAATAATAACGCAAAAAAAAATTATGGGTAGGGTGGTTAAGCGGTAGTTAGGCTATATAATAAAAGCTCTATCATTTGCGCATGCGTAAATGAATTCAACAAAAATGAACAATTCGTCATTGTGTATTTCCAATATTTGCAATAATACATTTATTATTTCCATAACAGTGGAATTTGAAATTAATATTCTTTATGGTCTCCTTAGAATTAGAGTGCAAAACTGATAATCTATGGGTTCAAAAGAAAAACACAACAAAAGTAGAAAACTTTAGAAATTAGATTTTAGAGTTTAGAAGCGTTCAGACACCACAAAATATACTTTAGTTCGTATAGAGAGATATGTAATAACGTAGTTTCTGTCATAGACTCATAGGCTTTAGCAACTGAAGTCTCTGAGCCAATCTTCATCGTGATGATGATAGGAAGTGAAAGGTCTATTGAGATCGAGATTACGTTTCCAATCTTCATCAGTACGAACCAAATCTCCCAAAATCTCATCAGATGAAACAAGTGGTGTTACGTTTCCACAGCCCAAAGTGTCAAAATCCATCAATTCCGGGAAAAGAAACGACTCGGTTTGGATCCTATCGAAATCGATTTCGAGGTCTCCCAACAATGAAGAGCCAGCTTGATCTATCAGAGTGTTCTCTGGTTCTTTCGGAGGAAGGAGAGTAGTACTAATCGCCTTCGAGCACCTAATAGCCTTTGTACGTATAACACCAACATTGTTCCTATTCTTGTTGGTCGAATATTTTCGATGTTTTGGTTGGTTTGTTTGAGTTTTGGGAATTCTTTTGCGGAGGTTTGAGTTCCAATGGTTCTTGATTTCATTGTCTGTTCGCCCTGGAAGCCTCCCAGCTATAAGCGACCATCTACAAGTTTATCAAATCATTTGTAATAAAGAAATCCCAAAAGATAAAGTCTTAAGTGTTTAGTAAAAGATGAATTAATTAAACCTGTTTCCAAGGAGATTATGAAGGCGGATTATGAGTTCCTCTTCATCAGATGAGATGTTTCCGCGCTTTATACCCGGTCTCAAGTAGTTCTTCCACCGAAGTCGGCAGCTTTTGCCACACCTCTTAAGACCTTTTACATGTTCCGAAACAATTATTGTAAGTAGATTGAAATATAGACAAATGGATAGATAGATACATTGATCGATAGATAGATAGATACCGGCTTCGTTAGGGAGAGTGCTCCACTTGCCTTCACCGTGAGTCATGATGTGATCTCTTAGGATCTTGTCTTCATGATCAGTCCAAGCTCCTCTGTTTAACTCTTCTCTCTTCACACCACTACTTGTTCTCTTTCCCATTCTCTCTCTGTCTCTTGTGGTTGTTACAATTGTCTTTAGTGTTGTGTAGAGAATAGATTCTGTTTTTGGGTTTAAGAAAGCATCTTTTATAAGGAGTTGTTGGAATGTCCGTACATCAGTCGCTTTCGCAAACCTCTGTCATACACACTTAGAAAAAAAAATTCAATACCTTCTTTTTTCACCTGGTAATAATGTATGTATCAGCTTTGATGATTTTTAATTTTACAGAATTTTGCTATCAAAAAAATACTTTTGTAAGTTGATTAGTGTCAGAGAGTTTAGCGTAAGTGGAGTATTTCAAGCAAAGACAAATGCATTAAATGAGCATTTTCTTCCATCTGAATTGGAGAAGAGAGCATTAAGTGTGTGGTACTAAAATATGAAGATTACTACAACAAAACATGAGCAAATTAAGGACATGATTGCGAAGAAAATGTATGAAAGTTGTTCACTGAAACAATTTGACCCGGCAATGAATTTTGATCATGATGCTTGCAAAAGATAAATGATATACGAACATAATCTTTTTTAAATCGAATATTTTGCTATTTAAATACAATAGTTTTAATTCACATAAAATGTTCTGAAACTATATTTTTCTTGATTAAAAAAATATCATAAACACACATCAATGATCATTAGTGTTTAGACTCCAAAACACGTATACCGTATTCCCTAAACCAACCGTTATCACAAAGGATATACGAGTATGAATACTGAATACTCCAAAGGCAAAAGCTATCACTATTCTGAAAGAATTCAAAGACTCCTAAAATGTGTGACACACAGAGAATACCGCAGTAAATACTTCTTTGAATTGAATAGTTTATAGAACAATCTTTTTACAATCTGTTCTACTCAGAGTTACTCAATGCTCTTTCTTTGATTACTTAATCTTAACCCTAATCAGCAACTGATGATGCTTCTAAGTTCACTCACCAGTATTTCCCTTCTTATGGTAACTCTCTGGAACCTCTCTCTCTGTTTTTGTGTTTTAGAAAGGCTGATTATAAAAAAAAACCTCAGCTTCTCTTTTATACATCTTCTCTTTTGCTACAGTAGGGTCGACAGCTACAGTGTCACGCGCCTGACACACCTTCTCCAAGGACAAGTCCACCATGCCTTTAAATGATGACTTGATAGCTTCTTCCTTTACCCTGCAGACTTCCCAATGGTTTCGGTAGGCTTGCATAGCCTCTTCCTTTTATCCAGCAGAATGTCCCATATGCTCTAACTGTTCAATCCACTTGCTTCTCAGACAATACATCTGCTATAGTTTCTCAGACGCTATAGTTTCTCAGACACTACATCTGCTACAGTCTTTCACACTCACTTGCCTTCCTGTTTGGCTCGAGATGCCACGTCAGCATTGTGGACTTTTGCATCTGTTATCAGCTTCAGGCTTCAGCTGAGTGACTCTCTGGTTCACATCTCAGTTCGTCATCTTTGTTGAGTGACTCAAGTAGAACTTGTTGCACATGTTCTTTCATATTCAATCCTTATATAGTAACACAGCCCTATGCTTATCACATCTGGAATTGTGTCTTATGAAAACGACACACTTTCCTTAGGTTCTTGATAATCTCATTTGATTCACATACAAATGCTTTTAGTATTTCTTTCCTAAACTTCAATTCTTCAAAACTCGACTTTCTTTCTCCATATTCAAGATTTAGATTTGTCCTTTTTCTGTAAACATATTGGATACCTAAAAACCCGAGAACCAAAAGAGCAGATTCTACCATTATACGCTAAAGTGATATGTTTTGTATTCAGAGCATGAGAAAAATATGTACTAATACAAGTTTTGAAACCCAAATACTCCACTAGCTGAGTTGAAAACACCAATTAATTCATTGCATTGGTCGTCATCTTCACTAGCTCCCTAAAATCTATATGAAAAGATATGATATGCTTATCTCCTAATGCATTCCACCATCCAAATTAAAGTTTCTAGCTGCGTATGAAGCAGAGAAATATATTGTCATTTAAATATATTGTCATTGTCCCTTAGCTCTTAAAAGTAGAAGTTTACCATAAGATACCAACCCAAGCAATAGAAAAGGCTATCAGTAATTCCATGAACCGTCACTCGAACATATTTTACCAGTTACCATAAATCTAGCAGGTATTGATAGAGGAAATCCTTTTAAGCAATTTACTTTAAACAAACCGATCGAACATAACGCTAGCACAATGAAAAACAATAACTTGAAACCTCCTTTTGTGATCAAGTACTACATCATCAAATAGAGCAAAAGATTCATCCTCCTGCAAGACCAAAGATGGTGGGAAAAAACGTAATGATTTCCGCACCTAAAATGAAACCCAAGAAATGACAAGTCTGGATCGAACAAGAAAACTAGGCAATTTTAGACGACATTGCGACAGATATTTAGCAGCCGGAAAATTCAGACCGAATTCATTATGAATTTTAGACCAATTTCCAAGGCAATTAAATTGTCACAAATGGGTTGAAACTTTTTGGGCGAATTTTTTTTTTTTTTTGGCGGATATTAAAACCGTTAAGAATTGGTTAAAAAAACAGTCGGAATGCCGTGAAATTTTGAATCCAATCAGACTTCGAAAAAGAAGTAGCAAATTTTAAAATTACTTATTAAGAAATCTGTAGGAAATTTCTCACGGATTTCCGACTGCTTGCATATTCCATCTGAAATCCATTCAAATTTTTTCCACAGACTTTTTAGAGAATGTAATCCTACAAAATAGGCTATATATAAAATATAACTGATTAAATGATCTGATAAACATTTAACTTGCTTTAATTTTAGAATGTCATAACTACATAAAAGTTTCATGACTTCTAGTTTAAGTTACTCTATATATCACTAGAGTTACTTGTATTATATGTTTTCTACGTTACGACAAAAGTTTAAACTTGTTATATGTTATAGTTGGGTGATGATTTTGTTTTTTCAATATAATGCATGTTGACGTTGTTTACATCAATTTTGCATATCCTATACCATAAATCCTAGAAAATCCTTGAGAAATTTAAGTAGTTTAGCTTGGTTTGAATAATTTTGTACCGACTATATCTATACCAGTAAAAGGAAGTCAAAAGATATGACGTGGCACCCTCGCATTCACTTTCAAATGACTAATTATTATGCTGCCCTTACTGAAATTCCCAATTTTCTGCCTCTTGCCATCGTTCGTTAATTACGAAAATGCCCATGGACGTTTTTATTGATATTTTGGGCTTTAATATATTAAATGATTTTTGTTTAGGCTCATTATACACTTATACGTTTTTTAATTCTATTTGAAATTTTTTGTTGATATGCTTTATATCTTTTTATTTATTCCATATTTATCTTCTAATTCTATTAGCTAAATTTATGTGTATATCGGATTCGAATTTATTGATTTTTAAGATAAATAAATTCCACTGAAACAATTTGTAAGATTTTTTTTTTGAAACTATTATTTAGATATGTTAAATATATGTATTTATCATCTAAAAGATTTGCATAATATATTACATTGGATATTCTTGGTATATTCCATATTTATCTTAGGTAGCCCTAAGTCGTCATACTACTACTATATATATGCATCCATTTTTTCTATCGTTATAATTTTCTAATTGATTTTTTTCTGAACTAATCTCATGATGCAGGTTTTTTTCAATCTTACATCTAAATGATCGATTAACCCTAATTTTTGTACACGTTTATATGTACTACATTGTTAATCATTTTTCTATCGTTGTAGTTGTATAATTGATTTTTTCTTATCTGTTTTCATGATGCAGGTTTTTTTTCAATCTCTGATTTATTATTTTGTCAGGTATGTTTTTTCGGTGCTTTTCTATATATTATTCAATAGATTTTTATGCTTTTGATTTAATAGTTTTTGATTGATCTTTATATATTTAGGGTTTGTAATTTCTTACAGATTTTGTATTGTGATAGTTTTATTGTTGGAACTTGTTTTTTGACAATGGCGTTGGCCAATATTCCGGTGGTTTTTTCGAACAATTTAGTTGTCGGAATGACCGGAACTTAGAATCATTAGATTCATTGTAATGAGCACTATGAGATAGTGTATTCATTTGTCAAAAATAGCGTTCGTTTGAATGAGAAATGTTGGTCCAAAGTCGATGACTTGGAAAACTTATTAAGTATATAAAGTGGAGAACTCATAACAAGGTTTAAAATCTTGTGTACACTTTGGTGTATTCTAGAGAAGAGATATTCGGGCCGGACTTTGATGATGGGCTTCGGAGTTGTGCAAATGAACCTAGGACCCAAAAGACTTAGTCTTTTTTGTCTAGATTCATTTTGACTAAAAATATTGACTAAGTCAATATAAATCTCTTCTAGTTAAATGAGTGTTAATGTCACAATTAAGCTAAGGAAAAATCAGTTTTGGTTTTCTCTCTAAGGTAAAAGCTTATTTGGTCAAATGTTATTATGTTGAGGACTTAATTCTCTTTGACTCCCTTTACTGCTCCAACCTAAGTAAAGGTTGAGGTGTTGGCTATATAATCAAGCCATGTTCTTTCTCATGATATACAATTGGAAATAATATCAAACAAGTTCTATAAACAATTCTCCTCATGATCTCTTCTTTTCTTGTGTCTGAGAGTACACGCAGAATTTTGGTTCGATAGGTTTTGTTCTTCGGTGATGGAAGATAGAAACAATGCAGTTGTATCCTGAGAATCTTATCGCTATGAAATCGTCACACTACGGGGCGTTTAAAGATTTAAGGAAAGAGATTCGTCTCGCCTCTGCAATTTCTTTTCATCTTTGTAATTCTGAATTTGTTCTTAAATTTATCTTATTATATATCAGTTGCCCAATTGTAGAAATTCGGGTCCTACAATCTTAAATCTTTAAATTTCGTATAGTGTAATAACAATCTTAAATTTATAATGTTTTATTATTGTTTTATTGCATTAACGAAACTGATATATGTGTTAAGATGTTTTTTTTTTAAGCACAGGTTCATGAGATTTGCCGATGTGTTGGTGATCATCTTTCTGTTATTCAGAATTTGCGGTAGCAATTTTAATATGGCGTTGGTTCTGCATATTTTTTTTATAAGCTGCAGGGTCTTTACCGTATTATCATCGGTTTGTTTTGATCAAAGGCGTGGTTTTCCTTTGATTGGTCTAACCGGTTTATGTCACGGTTTATCAGCAACCGGTTTGTTTTTGGGTTGTTAATTGCTTTGCAATTGTCCAGAACACTTGGTGTCATTATAATATTTCATAGCCTGAATTCTGTGAAATATTTTGATCACGTGTAGCAATTTTTTTTTTTATTATTTGTTTATGCAATTTACGATTTTTGCATAATATTATTAAATTTATGTGTTTGGTTTGATTAGTATACTAATTTGGTTTGTTTTTGTGAAACAGATTCGATTTTTAGTATGACTAACGATAACCAATTTGGGATCAATGTTTAAGTCAATGATATAACGATGGAGATAATCGTTGGCGGTGAAATCGGGTCAAGTGAGTCGTCGCCTCAAATTAAGTTTGAGAGTGGTCTGCCATTTGTGAACCCGTCGGTGCCTAGCGCTTTAAGCGTAGGACTGATGCCAAGAAAGACTTATAAGTCTATGGCGTAAATTTTTTAAAAATTCGCATTAGCGAAATTTCAAGGGAAGTCTCAAGTGACTTTGACCAAAGAGGACCTATGTGACGTGGTCTCTAAAGTCAATGTTGTTGAGGACAATCCGATGAAATGGTGGTATACCATTACTCACATATGCATGGATAATGATATGTTTAATACATATCAAAAATGCAAGAGTGAGAAGCAGCGGTTAATGAGTAACGCCATATAAATTTTGGAAAAGTATAACAAGATTAAATATCTTGTGAATACACTATATGTATTAGAGAAAAGTAAATCCAAAATCAAATAGAGCCAAACCAAACCAGACTTGGTTTTAGATTAAATTTTGGTTTTGAAATTGGTCATTGAATTGATTTTTTGAACCAAATTCAAATCAAAATTATGATTACATTTATAATTAAAATTATCATAAATCTCTACTATAATTTGATACTTCTAACGTATGCAAATTGATGGTGTGAGATGATAAGATTTGACTTTGATTTCTAAAATCAATGAAAAAAATCGTTTGTGTCATTATGGACATAAGATAAGTTGCTTCTTTGACTATCCTATAAGAGGAAAAATATTCATCGATCTAAGAGACATATTGAGATAAAATCATCTCGGAAAAAAACTATAAGAAATAGTTTGTAATCTTAAGAAATGAAAATGCGTTATTGGAGGAATCTGAGTTAATCCAGAAAATGTGGGGGAAAGCGTCGCTTACCACAAATTATATCCTCAATAGAATACCATACAAGGTCATTGGTAAAACACCATATGGACTTTGGAAAGGTGTTGTAGTTTCGTACAAATACCTAAAAGTGTGGGGGGTGCCTAGTAAAGTCGCACCACCTCCTAGAAAGGTCACAATTAGACTTAAATTAGTGGATCACTCAAACTATGCACTTGTTAAGTGGCAAGTTTGATATGAAGGACTGATTAATATGTATAATGGTAAATTTTGTCATATGAAAAATTGACATAAAACCATTAGACACTTGATCTCAAATTGAGTAATCATGATGATTACATCAAGTCAGGTGACAACCTAGAGGATCCTTAAAGGTTGGTCTAGAGATCATGTGGTAAAATCATCACGAGGAATGGGTTTAAAGCCTATAACAGAACATGACGCTTAATGGATACCCTACTTATGTCACTGGAAATCCCACGACATAGGTTCAAAGGGACAACGAAAGAAAGCTGAGTAAGAGAAAAACACTGTGAGACAATGTATACACCCAGTTCCTAGGATGATAAACAGTGTTACCTGTGTGTGATAAGGCTAAGCATTGGCTTTTAATGATTCCATAACTTTGAGATATCAATGAAGTAATACAGGATGCTTCTGTAAAACAAAGTTGATGGCAGATCACCTAGTGAGTGTGAAATGCGGCCGTTTCTAGGAGAATGAAAGTAAGGCTATATTCTCCAAGTTCACTCATGATTACCAGGAATGTTCAAGGCCAAAATGAACACAATAGAGAACCTAGTTCTGTGAGAGAATGAAACTGTGATATAGTTGTTGTCTCGGTTTACATCAAAGTCCGGGTGGTTCAAGACATCATGATCACCTCCTGGTCGAGTAAACCCAACAGCTATTGATAATGACTAGTTCAAGGATGAAAAGCTACTAGCCCAGATACAGTGGATTTTTCGCTCGTACTCTCAAAAGTTGTTTTTCGAGTCTTGTCGTGTCGGTCAAGTCTGTCTAGTCGTCCAGTGTTTAGAGTCATTTCTATTCAAGTGGGGGATTGTTGGAACTTGTTTTTTGACAATGGCGTTGGCCAATATTCCGGTGGTTTTTTCGAACAATTTAGTTGTCGGAATGACCGGAACTTAGAATCATTAGATTCATTGTAATGAGCACTATGAGATAGTGTATTCATTTGTCAAAAATAGCGTTCGTTTGAATGAGAAATGTTGGTCCAAAGTCGATGACTTGGAAAACTTATTAAGTATATAAAGTGGAGAACTCATAACAAGGTTTAAAATCTTGTGTACACTTTGGTGTATTCTAGAGAAGAGATATTCGGGCCGGACTTTGATGATGGGCTTCGGAGTTGTGCAAATGAACCTAGGACCCAAAAGACTTAGTCTTTTTTGTCTAGATTCATTTTGACTAAAAATATTGACTAAGTCAATATAAATCTCTTCTAGTTAAATGAGTGTTAATGTCACAATTAAGCTAAGGAAAAATCAGTTTTGGTTTTCTCTCTAAGGTAAAAGCTTATTTGGTCAAATGTTATTATGTTGAGGACTTAATTCTCTTTGACTCCCTTTATTGCTCCAACCTAAGTAAAGGTTGAGGTGTTGGCTATATAATCAAGCCATGTTCTTTCTCATGATATACAATTGGAAAAAATATCAAACAAGTTCTATAAACAATTCTCCTCATGATCTCTTCTTTTTTTGTGTCTGAGAGTACACGCAGAATTTTGGTTCGATAGGTTCTGTTCTTCGGTGATGGAAGATAGAAACAATGCAGTTGTATCCTGGGAATCTTATCGCTATGAAACCGTCACACTACGGGGCGTTTAAAGATTTAAGGAAAGAGATTCGTCTCGCCTCTGCAATTTCTTTTCATCTTTGTAATTTGGTATTGTAATTCTGAATTTGTTCTTAAATTTATCTTATTATATATCAGTTGCCCAATTGTAGAAATTCGGGTCCTACATTTATTCTATAGTTTATGCTATTGTTTACTTACTCTTTTTCGTTTTATAGATGTTGCAATTCCGTCGACCAACAATGATATCGGGTATGTAGTACTTCATTTCTTTAAGTTTATTAAGCATAAAACGTAGTAATTTCTTTCTTTTTTCTGATTTAAGTAGGTTTCGTCATGATTCTTCTTGTCTCCAAGGTTATCTTTTCTGAATTTATTCTGGGTTTGATTATTTTTTCGAAATTTCAATATTCTAATGTGTTTATTTTATATTTAAAAACTAAAATATTTCAATCTATCAATTGTCTCCACTTGATGTTCTGCCAATACGATCGGATGAGGTAACTATATTTATTTGTTTTTTGGTTTTTATATCAGCTTGGTGTTGTTTGAGATGAGTTTGGATATTTTTAATCGTTGTTGTGTATAATATTAATATAGTTATTGTCTCTTTTCAGGTCATTCTTTGCTACGTTATGTACTGAGAGACCGAATTTTCCTCGTGCTATATCATCTAGCAAGGCATATTCTAGCAGACAATTTTACAGATGTATTACTATTTAATGTTTGTTTTGTTTTTTTCTTTTCTTTTTATTGAGATTATCTCCATGATGATTGGTTTGGTTTTATATATGTTTTTAATCTATTATTTACACTTTACGTACCAACAATTTTATTCTACATTTTATTAATGAATTGGTTTCTGTTATTGGTGTGTAGAACTCATTATATTTTTTAACAAGTGTAGAGTTAGTCCATCATGTCAGATTTTGAAGAAGGATTTTATCTTTTAACTGTTTTCCACAAATTTTATCTTTTCCTGTGTTAACTGTTCTCTTCGGCATTTTCGATTGTGTGAAGTCCAGTAATATGCATTGGTGTGACAAAAAGTGCTTGGTTTCCTCTATATCTCGGTCACGGTTTTTGCGATCTATCCATATATGCATCTTGGTGGTAGTTACAACTTTGATTTGGTTCTTGGTTAGTACATCTTAGTTGTCGTTACAAATTTGAATTTGGATATGTGATCGTTGTATTTGTCTTTTTGTGTTGGACTCGATTCATGTTATTAGTTCTCAATGTTATATTGGAGGTTCTGGATTGTGTGTGGTGTTACATTGTTCTATTATCGTGTCAATTTTATCTCATACATACCTTTTGTGTGAGTACTAACTCATAATTCATTTTTGACACTTAATTCACGCACGGGTTTATGCGTCGTGTGTGAGACGTGTAATGAACGACCGCCAACAATTCAAAACAACACATACACAGTTATAACCACATGAGAGCTGACTCTGTTTTTGCTCGAGATAAGAGATTGGATGGAAAAACGCAGAAGCAAGACAACAACTCCTAAACGCAGAAGGAAAGACAGCTGCACAAGTCTGAGACAATTATCTACCAAAAACAGAACACTGACCCATAACTCGAATGTATAATGGCATCGAAAGATTTCCTTTTAAACAGGTTGAAGAGTACTCTATAAAGATAAGTGAAACTATTAATACGAAAAGCCTACCATAAGCCAAGTCAAGAAACATATTTCAAACTTCGAGCAACTACAAAACACAACACGCAGTAGCAATTATCATGTCATTCAACATCACCGATATAAATTGAAAGAAGGGATATAAAATCATCCATCATACTTTTAGAAAACCAATGAGGTGCCAAATAACTAACCTCGAATACGGTGATCAATCTATCAAACATAGAATAATTAAGTTAGAATAAAAACACGAACTTTAAAAAAAATCTAACTAATAAAAAAGTATAATCAAATCAGTGAGGTGCCAAAACTGACCTCGAGATGAATAGAGCATGTAAACCACAAAGGTTGAAAAAACTTTGGGCCAACAACTCAATCTAACACACGAATAAAGCGAACCTATAGAAAAGTCAATCATCTTATTCATCTAGATCAATAACCCGAACAAAGAAATGCATAAATTCTGTTATTCATGTCTTTGTTTTTAGAGTGATAAGAAAAATGGTAAGAAGAGTGATAAGAATTATTCAAAATGTTATTCTTTTCGTTTTTTGGAATTTGGACTCTCTTAGAGATTATTTTACTTTTATTCTCTTTTACATAATGGTCGTGTAAATTTACAGGCTTTATGTGTCTTAATATCCTTTTGATTTTGTTGGATTGTAGGCGTTGATTTGTGCTACTTTATGAACAAGCATCTCACGGTTTATTGTGGTGTTGTTTGTGGGCGTCTAATGGTCTCATGACGTCTTTGAGATTCATAATAGTTTGTGATAAACGAGGCGAGGTTACGCAACTCAGTAAAACAAAACCGTTTAGACTGGTTTCAGCCTCCCATGTCTTTTCTTGGAATGATGGAAGATAGCAATGTTTTTAAAACCGGACCGGACCGGCGGTTAAACCGGGTTCAACCGCGAACCGGTCACATGTCCGGTTTGAGTCAATATTAAAATCCAAATGTAGTTGAACCGGCATCGAACCGGGTCGGACCGGCAAAAACCCAGGAACCGGCGAACCGGTTGATCCGGATCAAACCGGGTTCAACTGTTTTCTAATTAAAAAAAAAAATTATTTCTTTTTTCTTTGATTAATATGTTTATCAAAATTAAAATTAGAAAAATAAGATTTATAAATAATGAAATAGTAATAAAAGTTTAACATTTTCTCAAATATAATCATATTCAGTGAAAAAAAAAACATTTTTCAAATAATTATAATCCTTTTAAAATTTTAGACAAAAAAGATTAGTTATGTATTTAAGTATCATCATTTTTTTATTTAGTTTTGTTATAGCTATTGAAGTTTTTTTTGTTTTTCTAAATATTTGTATTAAATTTAATATTTTGTTTGATATTTAGATAGTCATGCACATACATATAAAGAATAAATTATATATACTAATATTTTTAAAATATTATTGAACCCCGATTAGACCCGGTCGGACCATATTAACCCACGACCCAAAAAAAATCCGGTTCGGTCGCCGGTCCGGTTTTAAAAACATTGGAAGATAGCATTAAAGAAGTACTTCAAAGTGGTAATGTACAAAAAAAGGCATGTACAAAGTTGTGCACATAATATTCGGATTTGTTTTCTGAACTCATTCGTGAAAATGAATCGTAAAAAGCAGCATAGAGAAAAGGTATATGAAAAAGATCCTCGAAGACGAAGCATCTGGACCGAAAGAAAGTTATCGTACTTAACGTATGAAATATATGTTTCAGACTTTTGATAGAAGAGTTGCAGGTGCTTGTGGAGTAACATAGGAGATTCTGATGGTGAAGAAAAGACAAATTTTGTAATAACTGCATTACCAATCTGATTTTTAAGTTGGTTAGATTGATAAATTTGACGGTGATGATATGATTTAATAAAATAGAAAATTGAGTAATACACACCTTTTAATGAAAGCGTCATGGTCAGGAAGTGAGAGACAAAAATAAATGATCAAGAATCATGTATTGGTTGGTGTGGAGGAAGTCAAAATAATATTAAAGGATTGATTAATGAGGTTTTGTCGGCTGCGAGGGTTCTTTTCTCCTTGTTTCCAAGGGCTGGAAAAGTAATAAGGATTGTTTGGTTAATTTAGCATGTTATCAGAAACGAAAAGTCTTGCGATTTCGGTAACCCATAGTTCATTAGGTTTGATAAAAGTTGTAATGATTTTCGTTCGCTGGATTTTAAAGTCTTTTACAAGTTTATATTCATTGTTTATAAGATTTCAAATATTTTGTAGTGTCTGGAGTCTTTATAGATACTTCATGTTCTTTATGTCTTGAGCTTCTTACTGCCTTTGAGTCCAAGTTTCCTAATGTTTAAATCCAATAGGTAATGTACTAAGACTTCTTTGTTTTTTTTTTGGTTTGGAATTTTTTTCATTCTATAATTTTATTTTGTAATTTGAATAATTTTAAAAAAGATTAGGATATATTGGATTTATATAATGACATAGAAACTATACAAAATTCGTTTTCATTTTTTATAAATAAAGGATTTATGGAAATAAATATTTTGTTTGAGTTTTTGGTTTATAGATTTTAATTCAGTTCGATTACGTTAATCTTCTTTTCGTTTCGTCAATTAATTTTTGGTACGGTTTCAGTTTTGGTTACAATTTACTGGATATGAAAGTTTCCATATTGAATTGGCTTTCATTCTGGTTTGGATTTTATGGTATGATTTTGATTAAACCGGAGTAGACACTTCTATATATCTTCACTGATGTTTTCTTTTGGATCTATAATATGCTTATAGATTAACAGAGCATTAGCTACATTACGTTAACTCATGGAGATCATGAGAAAGGACAATGAATTGCAAAACAAAACTTAGTTGATTTTATACTTCTGAATCTCGATGTGAAGTTCATTGAAACCAACACAGGCGGGTTACTCCCTAAGAACACTTCCGATGAGCTTTGTGTCAGGAGTCAATGTGCAATGCAAGGTTATTCCAAGAACAAGGAAGAAACCGAGAAGACAATTGAATCGATGAAGAAGGTTGGCTTCACACATGAGATATAGGTTACATTGATGATGATGGATATATCTTTATCTTTGATCGTATCAAAGAACCCATCAAGTATAAAGATTTTCATGTAATTTGGTGTGCAGTTCGGTTTTTATTTCTGGATTAATTCAGTTTAGAGATCAAAATAAAACTATATTTTCTTTGGTTCAAACTATGCTTTTCAAAGTGAAAAAAAGTATTTTAGAAACTTCAAAAAATGTTTCTAATTGATTTAAGTGAATATTCTTTTGAATTTGGCACACCAAAATTGCATTTGAAACAATCAAATACCAACCATGGTATAATATAATTTCGATCAATTACAATTATAAATTTTGTTTTGATTTAGTTTGTTCTGAAAACTGAGTTTTTTATTTTATGACGCGTTGCTCCGGCGGAACTTAAAGCTATTCTCCTCACTCATCCATCCGTTGAAGACGTCGCCGTCTTGCCGTGAGTATATATTCGCATTTCTAATTTCTTCAAGTTTAAATATCAAAATTTTGAAGAATGATTATTTAAAATAAAATGAAAAGGTTACCGGATAAGGATGCCATATAGATTTTGGTGGCTTGCGTGGTGATAAACCGAAAGTGAAAGAGAATGAAGAAGGTTAGAGCCGTCCATTTTTGTGGATTTAGTTCCTAAATCTCTCTCTCTCTGGTAAAATCATGAGAAGAAGTATGATCATGACAAGACAAGATCTTGATCAGAGACAAGATCTTAAGCATGGGGAAGAAGTAATAGAAGAAACTATGATTCTTGATCTTACAAGTAACTGCGTGGTTGGCTATGGTTTATGAACTCTTTGTTGCGTAATTTAATCTCATTTAATTAAAAATGTCTATCAAGTAATCAACGATTTTTGGTTTTACAATCTTTTTTTTTTTACTTTTGTCAATAATTTTGTTTCAATTCTGAAATCAAAGCAATTTTAAATCTCCTAGCGATTTCAATCCGCAAGAGCATCTAAAAATGTTCTAATAAATGAATAACTTAGATAAATTCAACTCAACTTTCTAAAGCTGCAAAATGTTACAAAAACACACATTTTTTCGTAAGTAACCTATAAACAAAAATAACCCAATATTTTGTTATGGATGCATTGTCTTTTGCTTGGATGCTTGGTAAAACCAAGCAACATGGAAAAAAATCAGCTCTTTGCTACGTAAATAAATATCATTTACATTTGCTTGCTTGAGTGTTAAAAATCAGCTCTTTCTGCTTATATTAGGTATTTTACTGCCAAGGCTTAGCTCAAAGACGATTAGGCAAGCGCTATAGGTGTTGTTGGTTGTGTCATAATGGCTCACAATCGTTTCACTTCCATCCTTTAGGAAAAACCTAGGGATGATTTGTCTATTGATCGCGTTTTGGGGTTTTATATTCATTTTTATAGTCATATTAATGATTTGCATGCTTTCTGTTAATGATCTTTTTAAAAGCTATATATATATTTAGATCGTATTATATTATGATTGATCTTAATAACCTAAATTTTTGTTCTCTTAATTCTTGTGGTGTTAAGGCAAGAGTGGATAGAGATACTAGAGCTGTTAATGGACAAGAAACACTTGGGAATGGACTGGTGTAACTTTCAACATAATCTTTCGTGTCTTGTCTATTTTTTAGTTTCTACAACGTATGACCCAAACTCTTATCTATGAAGTGTTTCATTTTTTGAGACCACCTGGGCTATTGCGGTGCAAGGTGTCGACAAGGGACTATAGTACAAATGTTGGTGCAAATGGAAAGGTGCTTCAACTCAAGTTTAGTGGGGTTAAGATATTCTGGGAGAAAATGACAAAGAGGGAAAGGAACAATGAGTTAAGCAACATGAAAAACATTTCCAATTTATTTAACTTTCATTTGTTTTTCTCAAAAATTTAGTATAAAGATTCATTTATCTCACTCAAATTTGGCTTTGAGAACCGAGAAGCAATTGCAATGATCTTGAGAATATTCGTGATGAAAAGCATAAACTCGAAGATAGAATAAAGGACCTTGAATATTATGAACAGGAGGTCGTGGATGACACCAAGCCATTGGAAGCTCCGTATACCGAATGGGAGAATCTTCATTTTGATGATATTCCTCCAATACCATGAAGAAACGATGGTCAATTTATTAATTGTTTATTAATTCCTCCAATATCAGACAAGGTCAAATTTATTAATTATTTTTTAAGCTATTATTAGAACGATGAAGAAACCATGAAAAACACGAGAACTAACCATAGAGTATACTCAACAAAAGAATATTAACCTCGAAGAATTTGATTAATTCCATAGAATATTGTTTTAGTTTTGAAGAAATATTTATTGATTGCAAGTTTACTCCACCACACTGGAAATTTTCAACAATTTTTAACTGCACAAATGCTCTACTCGGATGTTCATAGTATATTTTTAAGATCAATTTTCCGGTTAATGAGATCGGATGTTCATAGTATATTTAGATGGATGGTTAAAAAAGTTTAATCGTTTTATAGGAAGGCTATTTGAGTGTTGGTTTAGAACATGTGAATCTGTATATTGGTCCAATTTTTAGTTTTTTTTTCCAGTATACTAACGAAGATAGGATTAGTTTGATTATAGTTTATTTCAAATAGTTCTGTTGGTTATTTATTCTGACATCATTTTTATTATTATTATTTTTTATTATACATAACTTCGCAAAAGATATCAACAAACTTGCAAGAATGTAGAGAAGAGAAAAGCAGGAACCCACATATAGGATTAAAGATCTTGAGTTTTATGAGCAGGAAGCCGTGGATAAAATAAAGCATTTGGAGTCTCTTTGTACCGAATAGGAGGATCTTCATTTTGAAGGTATTGCTCTAATACCAAGCATAGTCAAAAAGTTGTAACTCATATTCCCTCCGTCCCATTTTAGATGATTTTCTAGGAAAAAAATATGTCTCATTTTAGTTAAGTTTTTCAATTTTCAATACAATATTTATTGTGTTTTTGTTGTTTTCGAGTGTTTGAATTCTGCATATTATTTTTTCACTGGTCGAATCATTTTGAAATTGGTGTTCTGTATTGAAAAGATAAACAGTTAAATGGTTTTTTAATGTGTGTGTAAAAACCTTAAAAATCATCTAAAATAGGACGGAAGGAGTAAAACATAACGTTATGTGCTGAATTTAGGTTTGAGGCCTGTTATGAATTTTTTTTATGGTTTGCAAGACTTTATTTTCGTATCCTCTAAGTTTTTCTACTCAAGTTATACATTATTATGAAATGATTTTGTGATTTGTAAGACTTTATTTAAGTATCATCTAAACTCTTCTATTCATTATTATAAATTTTGTTTTTTTTAAACTATATTCCCACGCATACGTGGGTGCCGCCCTAGAAAAGAACGTGGATAGTTGATAGAGTTAATATAGGTTTTTTCTACATATACCCATCACTACGTATTGAGAGTTTAGTATAGGTTTTTCTCTTTTGATAGACTAATGAGCGCTTAAATTTATATATCTTTATACGCCACTAAATACGTAGTGATGATTGCAAGTTGTCTTCTTGGAGCTTGTGCATCATCTTTCCTTTAGAATATTTTTTATATATCATTGGCGTCTTTATAATTTTAACAGAGTAAGGTGCCAAAGTTATTTTATTAAATATGATATACTATTACGTGATTTTAACATATTTTATATATATCTATCACATGATTTTGTTTTTGATTTACATTCTCTATCCATTTTATTTGCTCTACATGTGAAATGTTTTGTTTTTTAGATGCCTATAACGCCCTGGCCGCCTTGCCATGGGTCCCACGCCCACTTGTTGCCCGCGGACCGAGACTTCTCTGACGGTTGGTGCGTTAGTCTAGGAGGCTCGAAATGCATGTTTACTGACCCTGCAATCACCACGCGATCTTTCCCCGTGTTTTGGCCTCACTCGCATGGTACTAGAAATTACTTCTCAGTAGGTCACCATCATGAAATTGCTCCACCTCAAGTACGCTTAACTCTAGAATTCTCTCATGATGTGTGACCGAAAAGATAAGTGCAATTTGTTGACATGCACCACACATTTCAGAACTCGGGGTGTTACAATGTCGGCCATGGGAGAAATGTTAGACATGTGAACGAAGAGATTTTCTTTTCTTAGATGCCGACCATGGGGGAAATGCATAACATGTGGAAGAATAACCACGAACAACTTACTTTACGGATATTTTCTTACACATGCATGGTTCTTATCTTGGTTAAGATCTTTGGTTGTAGCCTAAATTTTCATATGTACATTTTTCCGCTTATGTTAGATCGTCGGTAAGCTTGAGAATTTTTCTGATGCAGAATTTTATGTGGAATTTAAAAAGGCAAACAAATATGGTGGCGAGATTATTCTAGGTGATTTTAAGTAAAGATGATTTTGGTGATACAAGAATATGTATTCATAGTTTTACATATCAATGATAAGTTCACTCGACCAATTAAAGAAAAATTAATATGAAACCAAAATAGCAATATCACTCAAAAGTAGATTATTATTTTTTATTTTTTGGATAAAGAACAATCTATAAAAAAAAACATATGGTTGATTACAATATGGTGATATAAACATGGACAACGATAAAAGATTGGCAAAACAAATTAACTACATACGACGGAAAATATACAAAACAAGTAAGCTACATACGATACAAATAATATAAAAAAGGATATATGACTTCAATCTTAATCCTGATAAATTCGATTAACCACATATATGACTTCAGTCTTGATAAACACATAAAAGTGCATGGTTTTGATATATGACATCAGTCATGATAAACACATAAAAATACATGGTTTGGAGTTAGTTAAATCATGGATTGGGTACGACGAGATTCATAACCTCATGCATGGTCTTACTATGCATAGTTTAGAGTTAGTTATTCTTATTTATCAAGGACTATTGGTGGTTTATTAGTCCTTTAGGTTTGTAAGAATTTACTTTAGTATACTTTAAGCTCAGTTATTCAAGTTATGCATTGTTATAAAATGATTTTATGATTTTTGTTAGACTTTTTTTTAATATCCTCTAAATTCTTCTATTCAAATTATGTATTGTTGTTAAAAATTTTAATTTTTTTTAAACTATTTTTCCGCGCAAGGCACGGGTACTGCCCTGCTCATAAAATCTAATTTTCATGTACATCTACAGTTTAATCTAGTTTCAAGTATTTATCATTGCCTATGGTAGATAGAAATGGGCCACTTTGTTTTATAATTTAGGGCCTAAAGTAACTCTAAAGGCCTTTTTTATATACTGAGCAACATTTCCACATTTCTTTCTCCTCGCTTGCTTTCGGAATTAGGGTTTTAGTCTCCAGCCTCCCCGAAGAAGCACTGCAACAACAACAATGGCGACTCAGATCAGCAAGAAGAGAAAGGTGATTCCTTGTCTCCCTCTCCCTCTCTCTCTCTCTCTCTCTGTTCCTATTGATCTTCTTATCAAAAATGGTTTTGAGTTTTTGTGTAGTTCGTTGCCGATGGTGTTTTCTACGCTGAGTTGAATGAGGTCTTAACCCGAGAGCTAGCCGAGGATGGTTACTCTGGTGTTGAGGTCCGTGTCACTCCCATGCGTACCGAGATCATCATCAGAGCCACTCGTACTCAAAACGTTCTCGGTAATGTTTGTTTGATTTTTCCTTGTTGAAGCCGATTTGGGTTGTGTTATGTAGAGATTTGATTCTGTGTTTTTGATTAGGTGAGAAGGGTAGGAGGATCAGAGAGTTAACATCTCTTGTCCAAAAGAGATTCAAGTTTCCTCAGGACAGTGTTGAGCTTTACGCTGAAAAGGTTATCAACAGAGGTCTCTGTGCCATTGCTCAGGCTGAGTCTCTTCGTTACAAGCTTCTCGGTGGTCTTGCTGTTCGTAGGTAATTGATTTCATAGCTTTCTTGTTCATATCATTAACCCTAAATGATTAGAGATTTGCTATTTGTATGGTGTTTAGACTTTGTGGTAATGTAGTTAAGCTACTGTGTACTAGTATCAGGATTAGACAATGTGTTGGCTGCGTAATAAAGATCCAGTCTAATGAGCATCCTTGTTCTTCATATCTTCAGTTCTGAATGTTGATGTTGAATGGTCTTTTGTTGTATCAGGGCTTGCTATGGTGTGTTGAGGTTTGTTATGGAGAGTGGAGCTAAAGGATGCGAAGTCAGTACAGACCCCATTGTGTTTTATTGTTTTTCTTTTTAAAGAATACTTGTACAGTGTTTCTTATCGTCTTGTCAAATGCTTGCAGGTCATTGTGAGTGGAAAACTTCGTGCTCAACGTGCTAAGTCCATGAAGTTCAAGGATGGCTACATGGTTTCCTCAGGTCAGCCAACCAAGGATTACATTGATTCTGCAGTGAGGCATGTTATGCTTAGACAGGTCAGTTCTTCTCAGTGTCTTTTAACTCTCATTTTACTAAGTAAACCAGCAAATGTCTGAATGTTTTACTGTGGACCTTATTTCTGCAATCCCATTGCCTATGCCTGGGCTCTTGTGTATATTTGTGTAACCTGAGTCCGGTTTAAACATGTATGCAGGGAGTGCTAGGAATTAAGGTGAAGGTTATGCTTGCCTGGGATCCCAAGGGCAAAGAAGGACCCATGACACCATTGCCGGATGTTGTGATCATTCATGCTCCAAAAGAAGAAGGTGCCACACCTGTTCCGGTTGTTACTCAGGCTGCTACTCTTGTGCAGGAAGCTCCTCTAACAACCACAGATTACCCAGAAATGCCAGTGGCTTAGAAAGCCTGTTTTTGTTTTGCTTGTCTGCTTTGTGGATGCTTTTTCTTCTTGAGACAGTACTAGTGACAAGTTTTCTCTATCTTTATTCTATTATATTTATAAGTTATGGCCCCTGTGGAGGTTGAATTACATTAGGATTATTGGTGATTTCGTTTTGAATTTTTTTTTTTATCTATCAACAATTTAGTACTTTTTTTACCTAACTCGTGTTTTCAATTAGGCAGTTATTAATATTCTTTTCAGAACATCAGCATAGTTTTGTTTCACCATCAAATGGGCTTAGTGGAGGGTCGGGTATTTTTGGGATGATGTAGTAAAATGTGATTTTGTGGGTTCATCACACAAATATTCAAGTATCTGAAGATACAAATACCTTCTATCTTTCTTATGTCTACATCAATCAAAGAAGAAAACAAAGGAATAAGCTCTAGAAAATATTTATTAGAATGGTTGAAGCTGGAAGATACATTAAGTGAACCAAGGTTACTAAGTCGATGAAGTTCAAGGATGGTTATATGGTTTCCTCAGGTCAGCCAACCAAGGAATACATTGATTCTGCATTGAGGCATGTTATGCTAAGGCAGGTCAGTTACTCTCATGTCACTAAGTAAACCAGCAATGTATAATTACGCAGAATGTGGTAGTGTGGATCATATTTATGTAAGCCCGTTGCTCAAAACATTTTGCTTTACCTGGATTCTTGTGTATATTGTTGTAACCCGAGTCTGGTTAAACCTGTATGCAGGGTGTGCTAGGGATTAAGGTGAAGGTGATGCTTGACTGGGACCCCACGGGAAAACAAGGACCGCAGACACCATTGCCGGATGTTGTGATCATTCATGCTCCAAAGGAAGAAGGTCAAGTTAAGCATGTTCCGGTAGTTACCCCGGCTGCTGCTCTTATGCAGGAAGCTCCTCTAACAACCACAGATTACCCAGAAATGCCAGTGGCTTAGAAAGCATTTTTTGTTTGCTTTTGTACCCCTTGTGGATGCTTCTTCTTGAGACAGTACTAGTGACTAAGTTTTCTCTATGTCTTTTCTATTAGATTATAAGTTTTGGTCCTTCTGGAGAACATTAGGATTCTCTTCAGATTTTTGTAGTAATGTACAAACAGTCCAAGGTATAAGCCGTAGAAGTGAATATCAAAGAGCCAACTCTGAATATAACCGGCTGAAGTATGGGTCAGGGTTAGATTGGTTTTTACCAAAAAATTGGTCCTCAATAGATATGTTGAAATAGATGAAAATGAGGAACCAGTTCTACTGCGGTTCATTACTTCATGAGAACTTAGTTTGCGAGGAAATCATCATTCAACATGTGTGCATCCAATAGTACAAGTCCCTGCTAATAATATAGATTATGACAGAATATCAGTAAGCAACAACATGACTCAAAGAAAGCCGATTTTCTCAACATACACTACAAGAAAACACAGTATTTGTGACGCGCCTGTGTGACGAATTTTTCCGTCACATAAATTTGTGACGCTTTTGCTTCGAAATTGTTACACATTAGCGACGGAAATTTACACTGTTACAAAATTGTCGCAAATGTACGACGGAAACAAATCAGCATACCGCCGTTACACATTTGTGACGCTTTTGCGACCATATATACGTGGTCACTAATTTGTAACATATTTGTGATGTTTGTGGTGCATCGTTAAAAGTGTCGGCAACCAAAAAAGTAGGTGGCAACGTGTTTAATTCGACTTGTAAAAACATGTGTTTTTCACTAAGTGTTTGTGACGAAGTTGTGACGGATTTGTGACCACATGAAGAATTTTGTGACATATTTGTAACGGATTTGTAACTCCCTATAATAGCTTCCAAAATCACGAACATATTAAAAGTTAAAGGATATATTTTCCGAATGTAAACTACTATAAATTAATATGTACATTACAATTACCACTTAAAGTTTTGAAAATTCAACATTTATTAAATTTTGTACCAAATCCTAAATATTAAACATAAAATGTATGTGATTATATTATTAACTATGAGAATGATTGAATTTTTTCAAATTGGACTTTAAAAGTTACATATAACTCTTTTTGAAAAAAACAATAAGATTGGAAATAGATAAAGTTTAGCTTGGTAAGGTCTATGTCATAAAATTTACCTCAAAATGTTTAGGGTTTAGGGTTTGAGTAGTGACTATTAAATTAGTCGCAAAATGGTCATAGTTTTGTGACTCTTTAGTCACGAATTTGTGACGCGCAACCACATTTGTGACGAATGTGCAACTCCCATATTGATTTTGGAAAAAATTATTAACCTATTTCAAGTAGAAGAATGTATATTTGGAAGGTACATTATTCAAAATTACCACTCATATTACATTATCTATGAAAATTCAAAAATTTATGAATTTTGAATTAAACCCTAAATTGTAATCATAAAGTTCATGTAATTATATAAGTATTTAAGAATGATTGTTTCTTTACCAAAAATGAACTTAAAAGTTAAATATAAATCCATTTTATGACACAAGAAATATGGCAAATGATGAAGTTAAGATTTGACATGATAATGTTATACCATTTGGAATCCAAAGGTTTTAGGGTATAGGGTTTCAAATTTAGGGTCTATGGTTATATATTTTTAACCAATTTATTAAAATTTCACAATAAAATTAAATCAACAACTTTATTCTTAGTTAAGTTTAATACATATATACCTACATTTTACTAAGTGTTTTCAATATAAAAATGTAGGGTTTAGGATTTCATATAGTTTATCAATAATTAAAATAGATGATGTCTCTAAAAATTGAAAATTGGGTATAAATTATTCATTCCCGGGTAATAATTTGGGATCAAATATGTTTTCCCGGGTAGAATACTACCAGGACCGATGACATGGCAGTTTTGGAGAGTTAATCTTGTCCGTTAAAATTTCATAAAGCTAATCTTGTCAGTTTAACCCTTTCAATCTCTCAAACACTATTTTATTTTCTCTGCCGACAAAGGAAAGAAACACAAAGCAAAACATCATCTCTCACCTTCCTCAGATCCATTTGGGGTTTTGAGAAAAGAAACGAGTATGATTTGATTTTCTTGTTGATCTCTTTCAATCTCAGGCTCGATTCCACGAAACATTACTATCGATCATCATTCTCAGTCGGTGAATTCAAGGATGGTCGATCTTGAATCGATCAGATACTTTTCTCTCGTAATCTTCGTTTGACTTTCTCGAAGGATTTTTGGTCAACTGATATCTTTTTCACTGTGTTTTGTTGCTAGGTCCGTGGATTTTCATATGTGCTTATCAAAATTTCCCTGTTTTTTGTGAATTGATCCGGTCTCAAGCCTAGGTTAAAGAGTACTGCTACTTTGAGATGTAAGTGGAAAGTCGAAATCTCGAGATCCTTATCTGAAGCAGACGCCGTAATGCTCTCTTTTGTACTGGTTGAGTAGACAAAATTTGAATTTCCTTTTGACATCTTATCATTGTCAAAGATAGAGTTCTCACCATAAGGTTTGTTCTCTCTCTTTGTTCCAATGGTTTAGTTTGAGAGAGATTAGTGAAAATCTCACTAGAAACTTGAAATTCAGAGTGCAGTGTAGTGTTTGGGACATTGATTTGGCCTACTGCTGAGTATGTTGCTTATGCAAATGGAGAAGCAATATGGTTCGTTCGAGATTCCTAGTTTCAGTTTTGTTTTGTGTTATCTATTCTATATGCAAAACCCAATTCTGGTTTTGATTATGTGTAGTTCTTATGTTGTAGGTAAGGGGATGATTCTTGTGAGCAGACATCAACACCATTGAGCTTCCCTCTTCCACGTTTCTTGACAAGAGGAGTTGATGAAGAAACTTGCATGGGAAAAGGAGTACCATTAGCTTCATATTTACGAGGTCTGCCTCTCTTCTTCTTCCCCGAGGCTTCCCCTGAACCTACACTAGCCATTGGAGCGTCCATGGGAAGGAGAGATGATCCCATAAACTGGTTAGGGCTCTCTGATGATCTCTGTGCCATATGGTACGCTGATGGAGCTTCTGCTCCTATTACAGTCACACCGGAGCCAATCCTGTCGCTTGTTTCCATTTCAACCTCTTCAAAGTCTTTGTTTTTAAGTCAGCAACACAACCTACAACTACAAGGAAGCTCCAAAAGTTAGAGTCAATACAAAGGTAACACGTATGGCTTCAAAACTAAAAAAAGAGAGAGACTTTAAGCTGTTTCAATATGGAATTTTCAAGTTTCTCTTGTCAAATTTAAATTTAACCAAATTAGCTACAGAATTTGAGCAGACACTAATTATAGTGTTGTGTCTTCTTATGTTGCAGGTAAGGTGGATGATTCTTGTGAGATAACAGAGAAGGAGATAATAAGAGCCGAAAGAATACTAGATTCATTAGTAGTAGATTGAAGAGATTCAAGTTAGTTCTCTTGAATTCTTGTTTAAAAGTACTGGTTTGTGTTACACCAAAAAGTAATGTCTTGTGGCTTGTGAATTTTTGTGTGGATAGATGCAAAATTATACGAGGAAGAAATAACAAAAAGCTCAATGTCAGAAGATCTTTGTGAAGGGGTGCAGCTTTCGAAGTAAATTCTCAAGTCAGATTGTAGTGAGCTTTGTGAAGGGGTGAAACAAGCGAAGACAACAAGTTTGAATTTGTCAATAGTGGAGCAGCTCAAGCAACATAGTATGTGGAGAAAAACAGAGACGAAAATGGAGGTACCAAAAAAGCTATCTTTCATGTTCTGAGTAACCGTGTGAACGATCTCAGGTTTGATCGTCTTGAGGCTTATATAGAATCAGTTCCTTTCAAACCCGGTCCTGGGATTTTTTCGTTTCTTTGAGTGGTTGTGTTTAGACTTCTTAGCTAATTGGTTTATTTGGTCTTAGAGTCTTATGTTGTATTCATTGATTCCAATCTCCTTATGTCTATTTTTGAATTGGTCCAAGGGTTGGCCGAGCGAGTGAACGACCACATCTATTTTGTTCAAGAAGAACTGCTATGGTGAAGATCTTCTCCATCTCTAGCAAGCCAAGATTTGATAACCCTTGGTTGAAGACTAAGGAAGAAGAATCCAAGGACTCTGATATATCCATAACACATGTAGTCTCTTAAATTTACATAATTCACATGTAGAAAATATATATACGTACTTATTAACTTTCTTAATTTTGTGTATGATATTTGTACTTTCTGCTTGTATAATACATTAACTTACTATTTATTAATGATCTTATTACTCATTTTAATGTTTTCTAGTTTTTAGAAAGCAAAAAAAATTGACAATTACTAATAAAATCTGTTATTTAAGAAAATCATGTACAAATTTCCGTCACAAAATTGTGACTAATTTGTCACGAATTTACAACGGTATGATTTCCAACACTAGTCGCAAATCGGTCGCATAAGTATCACAAACAAATATGTCACAACTCCGTCGTTAATTTACGACCACTACACATCGTTACAGATTCGTCACAAAATTACAACCACTTAAGGACGTTACAGATTTGTCACAAATATGCGACGTAAAAAACACGGTCACAAAGTCGTCACAAAAGTGCAACGCTTTTGCGACGTCTTTAATTTGCGACGGTACTTTAGCGACGACCAATTTTCGTCACAAAATCGTCACAAATCGGGTTTTTGCGACGGATTAGTGACTTTTTTGGGAGTAGCAAATGCTATGTTTTCTTGTAGTGATATTACTAAGAACCGAATCATATTCTGCTAATAAAGTAACACTCTAAATTGGTAAAATTCCTTCCACAAAAAAAGTCTTTAACAATCCGAAAACAAAAAAGAGCCATAAGAAAACCAGAAAGCAATAGCAATACTAGAAAAAGAGTCCGACAAAGATCAGCCCAAAAAAACCACAAAATGAGGCTAATCATTTCAACTAAAGCCGAGAAACGATAAACATACGATAACTAAAACCCAAATGTTTTTAAGAAGATTTTAAAATCAGAGAAACAGCCTTTTGCAAAAGCTCAGTCTGGATCCGCGCACTTTCCACCACATACTTGTCGTGCCAGAGCTTGTACTCTTCCTCAAGTTTTTTCTTATCCTCCATCGACACCGAGCTCCATCTTTGTTTCACATCATCTTTGTCAGGACCAAGACTCGCAATGAATGGAACAAAAAAAAGAGGCTTCAAACCAGTCACGTTTTACTCCCAAAGTAGGTTGCTCCATAACAGCTCCAGCACGAACCAACACATCTTTCTCTTCTTCATCTTCCTCTACGGGTTTCGAAGACTCCACCTTCTTCTTCTCACTTTTCATAGATTTCCCAATGTTAAACTTGAGAACAGAATTCGCAGACTCATCATAAAGGAAACCACCGGGTCCCCAAATACGCTCTGCTAATCCCATAGATTTCTTATCATGATCAGTATCCCCTTTGTACTTTTGGTTCTGATATTTTTTCTTCAGTCCGCTGATCTTTTTCTTCAACTGGATGTTAGTAGGAACAAAGCTGAACTTATTCTTAACATAATCATAAAAGTTGTGCTTCTTACCATGGAACTTAATCATATTTTTGAGCAGTATGATTTCATCTCTTTCTGTCCACACCCTCTTAAAATACGACTTCTTCACATCATCTCCGGTAATAATCTCAACATCTCCAGATTCATTCTTGGCCCGTTTCATAGGAGACGATGTCTCTTCACTTATCGGCCGCTTTGACGCAGATTTAGAAGCAACAGGAACCTCCTTGTTCTTGGTAGTGATAGCAACATGTTTCTTCTCCGACAAAGACACAGCAGGTTTCACCACCGGAGTATTTACCGTAACAGTAGCGTTACGAATCTCCTTGTCTGCAACAGGCATGTCTTCCTCTGATTCAGATTCCGAGTCCTCCTCTGATTTCGATTCAGAACCAGACTTCTGCATGTCTTCCTCCGAAGAACTCATGACTTCTTCGTCGTCGCTTGAGTTTTGAATTTGTGGATCTTTGATGTTCATCTTCTTCTTCCCCTTTTTGAGTGTGCGATTAGGGTTTTTTTAGAATTATGAAGCTTTTGTGTTATTTTGGTAAGCCCACTGAAGGATAATTTATAAAGGTGGACGACGGTTCGCAAAAAGGTTTTAGGGTTTTATTGGAAAAGCAATTAATTTTTTTTTTTGAAAATCAAATTAAACTGAGATATTGGGAGGAGTGATTACGATTATGATAACTTGATAAGTTCCAATAATAATTATGGTTTTCTTTGTTGTATTTTAAATTTGGAAATTATGTGTATTAGTATTTATTAAAATTAAGAAGAGTAATAATTATTCGATTCTAACCTATGAGCAGGATAAATCATTTTTATGATCGTTAAAATAATAATATTAATAATTGTTAAAGTATTAAGTGAATTTTAAACTACAAAATAATATGTAAGCAGTTTATAATTTAAAACGCATGATTTTAGTAAAGAAATATTTTAACTTAAAAATATTTTACTTACAACTCCTTTTGTAAAGCACAACAAATCTGTTATCACATTATATAATTCTTTTTTTTTTGCTAAAACTGTTAATATCATATTAATGATGTTTGAGACTTTACAAGTAGCAAGGCCTAAGATAGAGTAATCTTGGCAAAAATAATAAAAACAAGATTACAATTTAAATTTTACAAAACTTGGGTAAGACTTTGGTGTTGGTAAGATCACATTATATAATTCTACTTACTTTTCTCAATGTTGGTTTTGTCATCCCTTTTTCTATAAACATGATTATGTCTTATTGCTAATATAGTAAATATTTCTGGATAAACATAACTCTGCATGCAATGGTCATTTATTTTGTCTCGAAAATCAAAGCTTCCAATCGCTGTATTCGGTGTTGGAAACATGCAATTTCGAGACATAATCATATACTGTATGTGCATGACAAAGACTTTTTGTTTTTTAAACTCAATCGTCTTTTAGACATAAATGAACGTACTAATAATCAAAAATCCAACCAAAATGAGAAATTTGAAATACAGAATAAAAACTTACCCGGTTTCCAAAAGGTTATTGTCAGTCAGCTTAATCATATCAGTGGCTTAAGTTTAACCGTGGGTTAAGTTTACCTTTGCGTATAAAGCCATCTCTAAGGGTTTACACCATTTTGGTGTAAAAAATGGTGTAATACTGAATTGGTGTTGGGTTTTATTCCAATGGTTTACACTATTTTCTACAAAAAAAAAAAAAAATTTAGTATATTCTTTTTTCCAATTTTTGTTGTAATTGTTAATAATACATCATATTTTCAAATTTTGCAAATTCATTCTAACTATTTTATCTTTCTAAATTTTTTCACAAATCGATGTTATTATCTTTAATTTTGATACTTTATGTACTTTTAAATTGATTATCAACTAGTAGAATTATATTTTATGTTTATTTTATATAATTTTATAACTTATATTTAAATATTTACATCAAAAATTATGATTTATATAAAATTTTGAAATAATGATACAATTTAAAGTGTATATGATTTAATTTATATGTTTAAAATTTATCTAATTATTATTTTTGGTTTTTATAAATATATAATAATCATATTTAGATTAATTTAAAATATGAATGACCATTATATGAATTATAAAGTTCAACACCAAAACGGTGTTGGAAATGATGTTGGGTTGGAGACCATTTTACACACAAAAATGATATTTGGTGTAGGGTTGGAGATGCCCTATGTCTTCAAAATTTTAAATTCTAGATTTAGGAATAACGTTTGTTTTTCAGACTTTGGGAAAGTAGAATTTTCTAGGTCAGTGACGAATTGTCAAGTCACTTAAAGTCTATTTCCTGCCCCAAGTTTTTAAAATATTTATAGATCCTTGGGATGACTGTTTAAAACCACCCCAACTCATTAAACCCTATCTATTTCCACCCAAACTGTTCACCTCTTTATAGATCCTCTCAAACTTATTAATTTATGTTTTAAACCACCTAATTAACTTAATTCTTTCTAATTCCACCTCTTTAATTGAAAACCTATAAATCGTGATTAACAGATGAATTGCGTTTGGAAAATCATGAATTACCCAGAAACCCAAATCCTAGATCCGACCCGAATGAAAAAAAAATATCGTGACATGTAAAAAGCAAAAAAATCGATAAGGGGGAAAATTAAAACAAGGTTTATCGATCGAGAAAGAGAAATGAGAGAATCTGTATCGACATAAAAGGATTCAAATTGATGTTAGTTTTTGCTTAAAGGGAAGATGAATCTCAGATGATCGTGTTGATGATGGATTACAATATTTATTTAGCGAGCATCGTTGTCAATGGAGATCCATTTAAGGAGCTCAAAGGTAAAACTTACTTGCCTAAACAACGAACAAGTCACGATATCTCAGTTCTTTCACTGCGAGGCTTTATTGCTTTGCGTCTTGAAAGGTAGTCTTAGGCTTGTGCTTTGGGATCCGTATTGGGGACACTCAGAGTGGATCAAACCAAGATATTCTTTCCTTAGAGACAATAAATTTGACATGTACTGTTACGCTCTCGGATACGTAAACAAGAAGAATCAATCTCGTCGTAGCCAAAGGATATGGACAACTCTTGATGTCACTCCACATTGGCATATAGAGTACATTCGCGAAGGCGATTCCCTCAAGGAACCGCTTATAGCCTAGGCAGTTAACATTATTGGAGAGGACACATGCTTTAGAGAATTGATTCTCAGATTTGAACATGGAGACGTATGTTTTTTATCCAATGCGTGATGCACTTATTCCAAATTCTGCGCTAATCAAGCAACATGCAGGAGAAGGTTTAGAAAAGTAACGATTTGATCAAAACATGTCGAGACTTGGGGACACGTGAGAAGCGCATCAATTAATGAGAAATATATGATGAAAGTATCTCGTTTCACAACGCCTAACCTATGAACAAGCGTACTCTTGTAACTAATTTTGTTTATTCCCATGTATACAATATGAACATGATTCACTTAGGATGTTTAAAAACAAAACAGATAAAAAATGAAATCTATTACTTTTCTCATATTTCACACTAATAATCCACTTAAAATGGGAATAGTAATGAATAATGATGAAAACAGAGCTTCCTTAGGCTCTTCCTTATCAAGGTAAAACAGAGTTTTTTTAAAAGCTTATACTACACAGATGTTGTTGGATTTAAACTCTGGTCTGTATTGAAACCCTTGTCACCGCCAAGCTCTATGGTCTAGTTCCCAGCTGCACTGAACCAACCTTGTTTATACAAATCGGACAAGTGGAATGTAATCGAAGCCACGAGTGGATGCAATCCGCGTGAAACAAGTGATTACATGTCGGTAAACCCTGCCTTTGTCTCCTTCAATGCTATCAATCCTCTCATCTCTCTCTCGATCGATAAACCTTGTTTTGATTTTTCCCTAATCGATTTTTTGCCTTTTACTTGTCACAATATTTTTTTTTCATTCGGGTCAGATCTAGGATTTGGGTTTCTGGGCCATCACGATTTTCCAAACGCAGAGAGGTGGAATTATAAAGAATTAAGTTAATTGGGTGGTTTAAAACATCAATTAATAAGTTTAGGGAGATTTATAAAGAAGTGAATAGTTTGGGTAGAAATATATAGGGTTTAATGAGTTGGGGTGGTTTTAAACAGTCATCCCTAGATCCTTCATTGATGTAGTACGTACGGATCACTTAATAAGTATGTTTCTAATAAAAGTGTTTCAAAGCTAAAAATTATTGTGTCCGATCTTTTTCTTTTGACACAAATATAAAAATTTCTATATCTAATGTTTTTTATAATTTTCATTGATGCGACATTTGAGATTGAGAAGGATGGTTTTGGCACTTGACGTAGACTTAATAAAATCCATTCATCTTGGTATACATTTGTTTGCATTATTCAGCTGTTAGCCCCCATAAATGGTAAGAATATTCAAAGTCTACACATATATGGTCTAAAATGCTTAAATGAATGTGTTTTTATATAAAACCAGCTATAAACTTCTTGTCAAAAAAAGAAGACACAAACAATAGTATAATTTAATGGCCTTCTAATTTGGTGGACAATATTAAAATGTCCGAATTTGATAACGAAATGAATGCGTATGTAATCCATCAATTATTTAGGTGCAACAACTGATCACGTGACTGTTTATATTGTTTAATGAGTCAGTCCACTGTAAACCTATTACCATTTAATTTAAATTTAAATAAGAAGATGAAAATGAACATTCTAAAGATTGTTGCAAAAACAGATATATTACTACTTCTCAACTCACAATTGGTGACTAAATTATTGATGAAGAACAAGTACAAAACTCACAACATAACTCATGGAAACTAATCCAAGGCAACCACATGTAGAAGAAATACATAAATGAAAGAGAAAAATCAAAAGAGAACATAGAGTGGATCTGAGATAGATGAATAGAGATTTAAGTCGTCATGGAATCAACGGTGAGGATGGAGCTAAGGTTCATGGGATGCATGTATTCAGGAGAGCCATTGAGGATTTGTTGCGCGATGATTCTACTTGCTTTCTCTGATGGATGAAAAGGATCCCAAAATGCGAAAAGATCCCGGTTTGGGCAAAGATTTGATAACGCTGTGCATAGTCCTATCCCATTGTACGGCCCTTGTCCACAACAAGCCACCTTCGACGTTATGAATCCTACAAAATAATTAAGGTCGTACGATCACTAATCAGTTTATCTTCTTGTTTAGTATAGATTTCTCAAACCATCCTTAAACCAATTTAACAGTAGCTTGTTTTAGAATAACGTTATTAAATTTGGGGAAAAAACGACATATACCATATGCTTGTGGGTCACTTATGAAGTCCATGTGCATTTGTTGGGTATTAGCAGCAATGAAAGCCGAAGATCCAACTTCGTTGTTAAGGTCATTGATCATTTGAACAAGCTGTGGGTTGTATAGTGCCGCGGCTCGTTGTAGTTCGGTAGAACACTCACCGGTGCGGCTACGTTGAGCCAGCTCAGCCGGGACACAACCCATTGGCCCTGTTCCAGTCACTAGGACACGTCGAGCACCCAAATCGTACATTTTCTATAAAACAATATGATTTTTGTACATTTAAATTTCAACATATGCTACTAAATATTAAAACTAGTAACTAACAAATTTTCTTTCAATTTCTTTTTGTAGTATCACTTGGTATGAACAGAAATGAACAAACTAACCCGTAAGACTTTGCGGTATTCAGAGACGATGTAGACAACGTAGTCAGGGAGAGAGAATTGACGAGATCTTGCAGAGAAAGGGACCAAGTAATAGTTGTTGACGAAATCATTGCCTCCTAGTGTTATTAGAACAAGAGCTTCGTTTACGCGCCGCTCCATCTCTTCTTCTCCGATCAGCCCAGCCAATCGGACCTTGTATTGCTGGAAGTACTCAAGCTGCTTTGTGATCCGGATTATGTTCAGCTGTATTTGAAATTACCAAATCAAAATGTCAAGAATGCACTTAACGGGTCGGATATTTAGAAAATGTGTCATATTTTACGGTTGTGAAACTTACAAACTGGATTCCGGTGTCGTTAAGGATTCCGATACCGGCGGATGCGAAGTTGGCTCCGAGTAAGAGTTTGTCTTTCGTAAGCATAGGACTAAGGTAGGGCAATGGGGACGCTTGACCCAAATGCTCACCTATGTATAAAGATGATCATTATTATTAGTCTGGTAATTTTCGAGTGTTAGTTCTTATTACTTGGACAATAAGAAATTACTTACTGATGAGATCGGGAATGTTAAGACCATTGGAGAAACGGCCAGTGGGACGGTGCGTCGGGTAATCAATACCGTAAGGGTAGTTGTCGGCACGAGCAGTGGTAACTAGGTAATCATTGTTGCCATTGTCGACTAGGGAATCTCCGAACACAAGGAAAGCCCTAGCATTGGCTTGTGGCACAAGTAAGCATATCAGAAGTATGCAAAACCCTAGTAGTGCCAAATTAGCCACTGAATTCTTCATTGTATATGCTCAAAAATGGTGATAAAGATTTTGATAAATAAGTTGCTTTGTTTGGAGATGAGGATGAAGAAGGAACATGATTGTTTGTGTATATATAGGTGGAGATGTAAAAAGTAATTAACAGGAAAAGGAGGCATTAATGGAGGTTTTCACCAGCTTTTACCAATTGGTGTTAGTTTTTAAAAGGATACAGTCATAAATGTACTATAGTTGCGATTTTTGGTTGGGAATAAATATGTGCCGGTAAAGGTGGTAAAACTAAATTTCTTAATATCTTAATTTACACAAATTAGTTTCATCAAACTCTTTTGAATTTTTATTCGATTTCCATAAGTATCATATTTGTATTCAGCTGATTAACGAAATAATATTTGCAAATATACATTTTTCGTTTTGTTTGATATTTGGAAATATATTTGTGAGTCCATTAACAATTTGAGATAATTTGATGGTATTTTGTTAGAAATTTGAAATCTACACTAGTTTTTTCTTTTCTTTTTGAATTTGAGATATACTCTATATTTGTTTATTTTCATTGCAAGCAGCAAGCATGACATAGTATCAGTCGGCATTGTAGTAGCCGCTATTTTAATTAGAACTTCTTTTCCAGCTGGAGAGAAATATTTAGTGGGGGTTATTGGTTTATGGATTTTAATGGATTTGGAAATCCAAACAAAATCTAGTGTTATTGGTTCTATGATTTTCAAATCCATATTAAAATCCGGTGTTATTGGTTCTATGATTTATAAATCCTAATTAAAATCACGTGTTATTCAATCATACGGATTTACTTATGGATTTGATTTCACTTAGGATTTTAATAGATTTGAAAGGATTTCATGTCAAAAATACAAAGGATCAAATCCGAGGGGAAACCTTCGGATTTACAAAGATTTCTAAATTTTATAAGATTTATAAATCAAATAACACATATTTATAAATCCACAAATCAACTAAAATAATCAAACCAATATATAACACCATCAAACAAAATAATAGAAAAATTATGTCACGTATGTACTTTTCGTCTCTTCTTCATCATCTTATGTATATTTTTCTTGCTTCTTTCTTTTTATAGGCTTGTTCATTTTTCTTGCTGTTCACGTGATCAATTTCTATGTGATTCTTCACAATAAGGATTTTAGTGAATATTATTGTGAAATCATATACTAATCATCGTAAATAATATACATAAAGATACAAAGGTGTATGTGTTAGTATTCGTTTTTGATGGGTTAAGTTTTATTTGTTAAAAGTATACTCAAACATGGATTCAACAAATACAGGAGAACAAGAAATCCTTGAAGAACGAGAAAGACATATATCACATGAAAATAATGAGTTAGATGTTGATATTACTTTATTGGTTAATCAATGAAATCCATTTAGTTGATTTGTAAATCCATTTTATTTGATTTTGAAATCCACGTTATCTATTATTATGGATTTTAAAATCTATGGATTCATCTCAGATTTCTAAAATCCAAATGGATTTTAAAATCCATTAAAATACACAAACCAATAAGTGTACCAATTCTCTAACTTTCATTTCTCCTTATAGTTTAAACAATACAGGGCAATGACCAAAGCCTCTTAATTACTGTTGTAATTCTAGTTAATTAAGTAATATAAACTTGTAGGTTATATGCATATTTCTGATAATTGGTATTCTGGCTCTATGCTCTTTCATATATCTTCAGAGCATTTCATACCAACTAACAATCCCTCTCTATAGTTTTCCAAAATAGCAAGGAATCATTTGCAAATACCATATTTGAGATAAAAAAGACTAGTTCTAGAAGTTGTGTATCCATGGAGCTGTTTCCTTTAATGCAGCTTTGCAATAGTCAAGATAATTAGTCTTGGAGACATATTAGGTATGAATAGAGAAGATAAGATCACCTTGTCAAATACCTCTCCGTGGCATCATCTTTTCGATCAGAACTCCATGAATAAGTACTAGATATGTGACTGTGGTGATGCACTTCATTTTCCAGCCTTGCCAATTTTTCTTTAAAGACGGACCTCTGCATCATTTGTTCTACTGTTGTGTGCTTGAAGATGAAATCTGATACCAAATGATGCAGAGGTCCGTCTCATAAGTTCGTTGAATACCCAAAACTAAGCTTCTCAGAAATTGTTGAATCTCAATGAGATTTCTGAAGGAAGAAGAGAAGTTTTAATACCTTAAACATTATAATATTCAGAAACAACGGAGCATGTGATTCTCTTCATAAATGGAGATTATACAGACCATTTGACCTCTCTTATGTCTAATCATTGTCTCACCCAAACATAAAAAAAGTTCACTTCCATCAAAACGAAAATAAGAAAAACGGTTAGTAAAAGTATAGCCGTATAGGTCGTATGTGAACATCAAAGATAAAACCATATTCTTAATCTTCTTTGTACTCTTAAAATTTTGAGTCACTGGTATACAATGTTTTCCTCACAATTTTCATGAACAAAAATAAATCACTAACTGACATTTTGAAACAAGTGACATCTTCTAAAACCTTACAAATGTTGGAATAGATTCGTTTTCTATAAGAGAAAAAGGAATCTCAAGCAAAAAGGAAATTCAAGGAAAAGAAAGAAAAGGTAAAAACAAGCAAAATGAAAGTCAAACAACAAAGGAAATTGGAGTAAAAGGAAATCATGAAGAAAAGGCAAACAAGGAAAAATGGAAAGTGCTACAATAAGAAATAGAAATTTACTATTATGTTTAGAATCCTAAGACTATAAATAAGAGGTCTAGGCTAAGGTTTATTGTATCAAAAAATAAGGATCTAAATCAAAGATCACAAAACAAAGAGAAAGAGAGAGTTAATAATAAAAGTGAGGTTTAGAGAAACTACTTTCTTAAAGAGAGAATATAAATTCCAACATGGTATCAGAGCCAAGGTCCTGAGTGCTGCCTGTTGAGTAATTTTGTTTCGTGCAAAATTCGGGCGAAATTAAATCTCTGCAGAATCATTCTGTGAAAAAAAAAAAAAAAAAACGTTTTGTGCAAAATTCGTGCGAAACTAATTCCGCTACAAAATCGTTCTGTGCAAAATCCGGGTTCGTGAAAAGAATCCAGTTCGTGTCTGTGCAAAATTCGTGTTCGTGAAAATTTGTGAAAAGTTCGGGTTCGTGCAAAATCTGGGCAGAAGCTGAAAGATGACTAAAAGTTTGCAAACACTATCTGTTCCAGTGTTTGATGGAGAAAACTATGAGCTATAGGCTACAAGGATTAAAACTACATTGAGAATTCAAGAGAATTCAAGAGCTTTGGGAAATTGTGGAGGAAGGACTTCCACCAAAGCCAATAGGAACAAAACCTGAAGCAAAATCTAATGCACTAGAAGAATGGAAAGAAAAAGAGATGCAAGATATGAAAGCTCTACAATTGTTGCAGATGGCTGTGACAGATTTGGTTCTAATGAAAGTAGTTTCCGCAACTACATCTCAAGAAATTTGGAAAAGGTTACAAGAAACTTATCAAGGTAATGATCAAGCGAAACTTGTAAGGTTGGATTCTTTAAACAAAGAGTTTGAAGATCTTAAGATGAAAGGAGGAGAAAAGATCCGAGATTACACAGATAAAGTACAAGAGGTGGTGAACCAGATGAGTTTACTAGGAGAAGAAAAGACAAGTCATCAAGTGATAAGAAAGATATTAAACTCAATGCCAAAGAGTTATGCCGGGTTAGCAGCTTTAATGCAAGAAACCAAAGATTTAAAGACAACTACTGTAACAGATCTTGTTGGATCATTAATCTCACATGAAGCAAAATACCTACCAGAAGATGAACCAATTGAAGGAGCTTATTATGCAAGATTCAAAGGAGCAAAGTTTGGCCAGAGATCAAATCAAAATCAGAGAACAAACAAGTGGTGCAAGACATGCAAAAAGGATAATCACAATGAAGAAGATTGTTACTTCAGAGAAGAAAATTCACCATGGTGTGGAATCTGCAAGAAGAATAACCACAATGAAGATGTTTGTTACTTCAAGAACAAGGAACAAAGGTCATATGAGAACAAACAAGGTCAAGGAGAATGCTATGTGTGTGGCAAGTCTGGACATTATGCAAAGTACTGCAAAAGCAAGTACAAAGGAGAAGCTAATTTTTGTGAAAACCAAGAAGAAACAGAGAAAAGATTTGGAGAATTGTCTTTTACTGCAACAGCGTATGATGCAAGTCAAGTTTATAAAGAAGGAGAATGGTTGATTGATAGTGGAGCAACAAACCACATGACTAAAGATGAGAAGTTCTTCACAAGATCAGACAAGACTTACAAAGTTCCAATCAAATTTGGATGTGGAGTAATTCTTATAAGTGCAGGAAAAGGAGATATAAGCATGGAGACAACAAATGGAAAAGTCACAATCAAAGATGTGTTACTAATTCCAGGACTTGACATAAACTTGTTAAGTGTGCCACAATTATTGGCTAAAGGTCATAAAGTTCTATTCGATGAGAAGACATGTGTTATCATGGATAAAGCTTGGAATAAGTTAATAGAAGTTCAAGGAGGTAATCAAAAGTTCATTATCAAATGGGAGCTACTTGAAGAAAAAGCAAGAAAAGCAAAGGAAGAGAAGACACAACCACAAATGACTCAAAATGCAAGTTCAGAGTCAACACTAAAATTTCCAGAAGTTTGCTACAAAGCAATGGAGATAAAAGACGAAAAGACCACAAAGGATGAAGACAAAGATGATTTGATTAAGAGGGAGAAAATGGAAACTACAGCAAACGAATCTAGAGGGAGTGTTGGAATAGATTCGTTTTCTATAAGAGAAAAGGGAATCTCAAGCAAAAAGGAAATTCAAGGAAAAGAAAGAAAAGGTAAAAACAAGCAAAAGGAAAGTCAAACAACAAAGGAAATTGGAGTAAAAGGAAATCATGAAGAAAAGGCAAACAAGGAAAAATGGAAAGTGCTACAATAAGAAATAGAAATTTACTATTATGTTTAGAATCCTAAGACTATAAATAAGAGGTCTACTTGTGCAAACCGGTTCGCCCTAGACTCCGTTTCTCTCTGGCCTTGTTCCCGAGGAGCCGTCTTCAACATTTTCCGATCTTCTCCGATCAGAATGTTTAGCCGACGGTTTGCTTCGTTCGAGCAGTGCTAGAAAGCCGTCTTCCTCGTTTCTCACCGGTGGGTTCTTTACCAGGAGATCCAACTCCGACCTCCACCACTTACCTCCCTCCCGATGGCTTCATGTGAGCTTTTGCCTCTGCTCGGAGCGTTCTCAGCCTCCTCGTCTCGAGTCTCCGAGATGACGGGAATGACTCAGTCGAGGCCCCCTCCACCACCAGAGCCACCGCCGTACCCGCCTGACCCAACCTCGGCAACGGCGCTCTCGCTCCCCCATACAAGAACCACCACCGTCTCGATCCGCCTCCTCCTTCTAAAATCCCGAGGACATATCGGAGACCTTCCCATCCTCTTGGTCTGCCGGATCTAGCTCTACCGGCAACCCCGTCCCTCCATGGCGAGTTACATCGACCTCGTTTTTCACCGGAGCATTTCCCAGATCTGTACGGCACCAGATCGGAAAAGTTTCCGGCGTGGACCCGACGTTTCACCACCCCCATCCTCCTCCCTTTGCTCTACACTCACCCATCTACGACCCTCGGCTTACCACCGGAAGCTTTTGCCGACGTAAAAGTATCGTCACTGGCCAGATCCGAAATTGGGTCCTTAGTGGGCCTGGTGTCTTTAATGGGCCTTACTAGATCTGAGCAGCTGATGGGCTTTTTGGCCCAAGACTATTACTTTGGTTATTCTATGTTCGTAATAATCATACCCAATTTATTGGAGGAGTTTGATATTCGGTCTATTTGGACAAGTTTAGAGTTTTCTGGATTCTCAAATCCTGTAAGTTACTCCCGGTGGAAGAGTTCATTTTCACCCTCTTCCATCTCTATGAGATTGGTCGTATCGTCTTCTCTCTCTTGGAGAGTGGTCGATCTCCCGAGCCCTATGCCGGGACTTTCAAAGTCACAATGTAAAGTGACTAACGTGAGATTCTCCGGCTTTGTCGCGAAGACCCTCTTGACGCATTCGAAGCATGCTTTGGATTCGCTGTCCATCTTTTGCGATGATCTATCAGCTTTATATTTTATTGTATTTCAATTATGCTGTGTTATGGTTGGAGGATGCTTAATTCCCTCTCTTTGTATTTGGTTCGGTTAAATGAATGAAAAAGACGTTGACAAATAAAAATAAAAATAAGAGGTCTAGGCTAAGGTTTATTGTATAAAAAAATAAGGATCTAAATCAAAGATCACAAAACAAAGAGAAAAAGAGAATTAATAATAAAAGTGAGGTTTAGAGAAACTACTTTCTTAAAGAGAGAATATAAATTCCAACAACAAAACTATGTGACCCTTTTTAATCTCTTTCGGATTCGAAGCAAAACTTTGATAAGTTTTTTTGCAAAAGCCACTTAGAAGTTAACATGTCTGATAATATATGTCTCCATGAATCAAAAATGTAATATTGAGACCAAAGGAGAATCATGAATATGAAGGGTGCATAATCTGATATAAAAAAAGATACAAGGATAAGGCTGAAAACATTACATGAATTCACAAATCAATACCACATTTATATCATGCTTGGTCATATATAATATTTCTTAGCCTCTCTTGACAGGATCAAAGTTGGAGACACCAACGACCACACCGATGATTACCGTGAGCACGACGCCACCAGCAGCAATACTGAGCAAGAAGTTCTTGAGAGAAGGAGAGACTCCTCCGCCGGCTGCTTCAGCCACCTCAGGGATTGCCATTGAGATGGAGTAAGCCGCGGCAGCTAAGCCGCTCACGGCTTTCTCCATCTGCAGCTTAGATGCTTTCACGTGAAACCTACGTGAAGGCATGGTTGAGGAAGAAGAGGAGGATTTGGATGGCTTCAAAGGCAATGGCTTGAGGAAGGCAATGGTTGATCGGTTCTGAGTGAGTGGCATGACTAATGACATAGCCGAGGTAGAAGCCATTTTTCTTCTCTTGGATCTTTAGAGTTTCTTTCTCAGGTGTGAGTTTGGTTTCGCCTTTGAGAAGAAGTGAAAGGTGAGGGAAAACGTAAACATAAGAAAACTTAGAGAGATATGAGTCCTACGTGGCAGCTTCTGAGCTTTGAACTGTGATTCGTTAGATAAGGTTATCTTCATTTGGTCAGTCCAATCACAGACAACTCTATGATTTCTTTTGGTGAAAGAATGGCCCAAAACAAATCTAGAAAGAGAAATTAGCTTATTTCATTTGGCAAAAGCTTAAAGAATATCTACAAATTAACCCCAAACAAATGTTTTACTAGTAATTCATAAATTAAACAAAAACAAGTCGAAAAAATTGTACAAAACATTCAAAACCGAGGCTATAATGATATTTTCTCCTTTTACTTGTTTATATATCTTTCATTACTATCATAGACCATCAATATAAACCATTGTTTTGGTTGATTAATCATGAAGAACATTTCAGAAATATTATATATGATCGTAGTCTTTAAAGAGAAGATGTCAAGCAAGTCATTTACAAAACCACAAAGTTTTACAAACCTGCAGAGTTTAAAACATTTTCACATCTTCCTTAATTCCGCCATAAACTTTTCAAGGTCTTCAAGCTTTCTATCTGAGAACCCCAAACAGAAAAAGAAGGAAGATAAATGATAAGCATACAACACTTGTTATTCCAACTTTGAAATATCATAAACAATGTCAAGGGTCATTACCAGATGTAGTTGGCGTAAACTCTTTTCTTCGAGTTTTCAGCTTATTCATCCCTGCACGAAGTTCTGGTACCATTTTTGCCATCTCTGCAGACCAAAAACAACCGATATTTGAAATGCAAATCGTCTCTAGTCAATGTATGAACAATCAAACAAGCAAATGTTTCCCTGAAAAAGAAATATGGTGGACTATCACTAACTGATATTAAATAATAAATTCATTAGGCAAATCCCATCAAAACCAAACGGTAAGGAGATATCATATCTATATACCAAGTGCGATAAGGACATTAACTAGCAGGAAAACAAATGTCGATTTGGTCATGTTCATGACTCGCATGGCAGGTTATTAAGTGGAGAAGAGTTTTTAGGGTCAGGCGCAAGCAATGATGTAATATGGAAACTCATATCAAGATCATTCCATTGAAGTAAACCCTGAGATCTAACAATATATCAAAAAGGCTAACTAAATGAAGTTTTCATCTTGATTACCTTTGAACATTTCATCCACAGATGACTCATCATAAACCTTCAACGCCTCGTTAACAAGTCTCGCAGACTGTTCACTCGAAAAAGAGGTTCTTTCTAGCGCCCGGAGCTCAGAGCTAAGCTCAGCAGACCTCTTTCCAACCTGAAACAAAGTATATCATCTTAAGAAACGAGAAACTGCAACAAGAATCACAAAGCACAAGTCTTTTTGTTTTTTAATATCTCACCAGATTAAGCTTATTCCTTAGAGAATCCAATTCTGCATCTAACTCCATGTCCTTTGACCCATCTTGGTCATCGTAGAGAGACGACTCATCCTGATTCATGAACCAGAAAAGACTCAACAAGTAGAGTTTTTGGTAGATAAGCGAAATCAAGGACTTAAACTCACAGTATTTGGAAGAAGAAATCCATGAGGAACTGCAAAAGAGTGATGGATACAAAAGACTTGCCACATTTGCAAGCGATTATCCAGAGCCGATTGAATCATACCACGAACACGCTCAATACCCTAAAATGTACAGCGAGAATGTAAGAATAAACCAAAATCATGGAGGAAGATGGGGAAAACACCGTAACTCACGTTTGATAACTCTATTGACTTATCAGATCCATGGATTTTGACAAGAGTTGATGCTTCACTGCAAATGTAAAGGGCACCGAAGTGAGAAAACGGAAATTCTTCTACAAGAGAGAGAGAGTGATATAACCTGGTATAGAAATCGAAAGCTTCTTCGAAAATATCGTCGATGGTGTTGAATGTTTCGTTGATGAAAAGCTGAGGATTCAGATTCATCGAATCGAACACTGCCTCGCTTTTGCTTCCTTCCATTGTCCCCGAAGAATCCAATTTTCTCGAATTCAGAAACCCTAATTGCTACGAAGGATTGATTTTAAGAAGACTACAGTGCTAGTGGAGAAAGTGAGAAATACTTTGGATTTGATTTGAATCTCTTTTTTGAAATTGGTTTCGGATATGATTTGCTTTAACGGTTTGTTCACATTAACCGAATATAGTGGTTTATTCATATCAACCGGAAATCTGATAATTCCCTGCAACCAAAGAAGCGTGTAATACCGGATTTTGACATTGATGAGGTCAATAATAAATCTATACGGGAAAAGTATTGGCAATATTTGTCATGTTTCATTTCAACTAGAACTAGGACAAAACGAGATTACTTTGTACTAAGATTTCACATCGTCTCTTAATTCGTTCTTCCAATCTTTTTAAAACCGGACCGGTAACGTAACAGAAAAAAATATTATATCATGGATCAATGTGATTCAACCGAACCGAATTTAATAGTTTTTGAAAGTAGTTATGAGGAAACACTTTAATAACAAAAAATATTAATAAATACAAATGACAAATAGTTAAGTTTACATGTAAAAGAAAATTAGAAACATTAAACCAATAACATAAGGGTGAAATTGGCTAATAACCAAACAAAAAAATTTAATTAAAAATCTAACTAAATATGGGGTATGTGGAAAGATTATGGCCACTAAATTTTGATGAAATGGCTAGTTAGTAAATTATAGTTTTTTTTATTGCTATTAGTGCCAATTTTCCATAACAGAAATTAATAAAATTTAAAATTAGTATTTGTTTCTATTAAGTTTTAATCATAAAAGAAAATTAATTATGAAAAATATATAAAAAAATTGGATATTTACAACACAATTTTTTTCAACAAACCCAGGTCAACCCAAACCGACTAGCTCTCCGGTTTACGGTTGAACCCAGTCCGACCCCGGTCCGGTCTGGGTTTCAAAACATTGGTTTCTTCTTACTTTACTACACAGATGTTGTACCATCCATCATCTCACTATTGCCATTTTTCATATGATGACTGATGGTAATTTGATGATCAATTTAGAATCCACCAATTATGAGAAGCTCCATGAAAACCCCAAGAAATAAACAAACTTGCAAGTAAAATACGTACCAACCAAAAATATTATGGTGGGAACACAATCTAGCTTTGGTTTGACTCCTTTTCTCAAGGCTTTTGCCATTAGAAGACTTGGTCTTGCCAGCTTCGTGTAACAAAAACGCATACCATCATGTATTCCGTTAACGCACTCTATTGAAGTTCAGTGAGAAAAAAAAAAAACACAATCTAAAAGCAGGACTTGATTCTGTATAAAAAGGAAATTACATGTTCATTCACTTTTAACGGTTTAGAATGATGTAACCCAGCAAGAGCAAAGAGGAACGAAAATATAAAACAAAACAATTATGATTTTAGAAGCATTAGGAAAACTTTATCTTTATACATGTATCATGTTTCAGTAGATTTTGGCTCATTCTGCGTCGGTGGTGAAACCGATTCATGATGCTCTTCTATCGGCTGCATCTCTGTTTTTTTCTTATTCTCTTTCTGGATCACTTGCCGTGGCATTACCTCAAGTAAAAAGCTCCCTCCGTTCCACACTGCAGCCGAAATCTTCAGGATCTGAAAGATCACGTGAAGTCTGTAAGATAGAAAGATCGGTACTGTCAATGCCATGGTCGCCACCGTGAAGATGGCCTGGTAGAGGATGTACATCCACATACGGTTCTGATCCCCTAGCAGCCCGCTCAACTGCCACAACTTATTGTTTGCCTTTTCAGCTTTCTTCGACAGCTCTCTGCACATACCACAAGATTTCATCAAGACAGGTTCAGTCTACCATAAGAAGAAACACATTATTCTTTTTTTGTCGCGTTAAGCAACGGACAGTTCAATGATTCTGCAACTCTGCAGACTTTTACCAATCACAGTTATTCGCAAGATTGTGTTTTAGATGCAATTTCAAGAAATTAATGACAAACAAAAGAATTGAGCCATTCCTCAGTTAAATTTGTTCATTTCCAGACGCAATGTTACAAATAGGAACCACAGAAGCAATTTTTCGAAAGGCACCCAGACTAAGGAGCTACTACTGAACATCTAGACCTATTATTTTGCCGTAATTTTATCAAGAACTCAACTTCTAAAAAATATTAATCTATGGTATATACCAGTCCAATCTTGAGAGGTAACAATACAATAGACAGATGCAACAAGGTTGATACCTGTATGAAGTCATAACTTCAGGATCTCTCAGGAGTCTCTGCCTACGCAGGACATTAACGATGAGAAAATAGAGAACTTGCCAAAGAAAATAAACCACCAAGGGGATGAGGAACAGCCATGTAAAAAGGTAAGTTTTTTCTTCCACATAAGGCCATTTAACCCTACGATCAGTGCCTTCAGGGTGCATAGCTGCAAAGGTCGCCGGATTCCACCACCTAATCGTGAAGAACACGAGCCCTGAAACCAAAGATTTCATTGCAAGACTAAAGAATCCAGGAGAGAGAGAGATAGCATAAGCTTAAATAAATCATTTACACTTTGAATGCATAGTCAAATCTTATTTAGGGCATACACTATGAGGGACTACATGTTTTTTAGTTGGGCGTCTAAAAAGCAAAGATCAGAGATCCAAAATAAGTAGAGCACACTGAATCGAAAACCCATATATAGGTTGAAGAGGGAACAAAAAGCTAAGATTTCATCTAACATTCTTTGCCAAGATCGAGCATAAGAAACACTAACCAGGTAAGAGATGTATAAGAACACTAACAAGCTTATCGAGCGAACTAAACACCAGGCTGCAACGCCAGACAATAATTGCCCATGCCAATGGTCCCTGCAAATAAACCACGGTACAAGACACAACCATTTCATAAATTCAGCTTAGCTTACACAAAGACATAGAGTTACAAAAATTAGACTAAAAGCATACCTCAGCAAAGGAAAAGCAAACCATGAAAAGCTTTTCATTTTTAGGATACAGAAGAAGATCAACCAAGAAGATCGTGTTGGCATAGTAGCAAAAGTCCTATAACATACAAAATTGCTTAAGAAGATTAATCAAATGCCGTTTATTGATTCCAAAAAGCCTAAAAAAAAGGGTTACAAGTGACATTACCAGAAGATAGTAATGCCATTTCTTAAACCGGTAATAAATCCATCGGGCAGGAACGAATATGACATAGAATAAACAGTAAACGAGAGGAATATCTTGAGGCCCTGAGCACAAAACATCACATACTAGTAAGAATATGAATCAGAGATTTCTTCTAAAATCAGATTTTTGTTATACTCACTTGCTCCAAGTAGGAAACAAAAACCTCCAAATCCAAGCACCCCAACAAGATGTGTCACCTTAATACCAAAAAAAAAAAAAACAGAGAACAAGTCATTTTTCAATTAAACAAACATGTTGCTTAAATCATACATAAATCAAGGTTTCATATATATGTATAAATTCAAGAAAATTTCTCAATGAAGAAAGAGTTTGTGATGCCTTAGTAATGAATCGCTCGTGTTCTTCAGCTTGTTTAGCGATCTTAACGGCTTGTTTCGATAAGATCTCTCGAGTTTGGACCGCTTGTTTTGACAACAACTCTCTCGTCTGAACAACTTTCTGTAATGAAAAATACAATCGGTGAGTCAAATCGAAAATAGAGAATAGAAATCAAAATTGTTGAAATCCGAATCGAGGACCTTTGATCGATCCTTCAAACTTTGTTTTACAGATTCAAACGAGTTTTCTCCATTGGAATTAGAATCTTCCGAGTGTTCTTCGTTATTTGCCATTATTGTGGCGATGATAGATTAGATTGCAGAGAAAGCTTGTAGCGAGAGAGACTGATTTTGTTTGTTTTTCTGATTAGAGGTTAAATTGCTTTAAGAGGAAAATAAAAGGGTTAAAGGAACAAAAAGTATTACTCTCACAATTATATTCTAAAGTTGTCACAAAATGATCAGTTCATTTAAAAAATAATTTTAAATGCCATAAATAAAAAATCTGGACATTTGAAAATAAAATCTTAGAAAACTTAATTTGGCAAGTTCTTAAAGAATGATGAGGGAAAATATCTCATGAGGTCATTTTTTTTTTAATATTAATACAATTAAATCAATGGTATTTGTTGGTTTATTGATATATTTGTTTTGGACCAATGTTTATCCTTGGGAATGAGATGGAACAATTCTTTCATTAATTGTCTTATTTTTATTAGGAGATTCGAAATAAAACAACTTTTCAGAACTCGAGCAGAGAAAAAGAGAAGTGGAAGGATAAAGAGCCACGTGTCGAGCTTGAAACTTCTAGGTTCTTTTCCCCGCGCCCAGAGATCCCCTACCGTACACGTGTTCCTTATATCTCCAACTATTTATGTACATATTTAAAATCAACAATTTATTATATAGACTTTTTTGTATAATGATAAATATTCCATATCAAATATAAGATAAAATGTTTAGTTATTTATTGATAAGTCTCAATTTCAAAAACTAAAATTATAACATCATATCATTTTCCAACAAATTCTTTTTTTTTTTTTGACGTTTCCAACAAATTCAAAAAAATGAAAACGAATTTTTTTAGAGTCAGTTAACTCAAAAACAGTAAACTTCCGTATAATAAAGAATATAGCCATAAAAACTCTGAAACTCGTGGTAACTGTTCTACGTGGTTAGGCAAATGACGATTTTGACCTTACATAATCTGCAAAAGATTAATCTCCAAAATCTGACCGTCACGTCTCATCCGATATGCCTTTGCTTCTACTAACCGTCACATTTCACTGAATCTCCGTCGCTGCTTCTCCAGAACTGTTTTCAATAACCCTAACTTTCATGAATCACCGGATCCGTCACTGTTTCGACTAGCCGCCACACATCACTTATACCGTCGTTGTTTTCACTAACCGTCACGACTCACCAGATCTGTAGTTGTTTTCTCCGACCGCTACACATCATTAAATTTGTCGATGTTATTTATTACCCTCAAGCACCACCGAAAGAAAAAGAGAGAGATTGATATCAAGAAGAAAGTGTTGAAAGGTTATTTTGGAGGTTATTTTTTTCCACGGTACCATGGCTATTCACCTAATTAGCCAAAGAGTGTGCATACTAGATGCAAATACATTTTTTAAAGCACATTTCAATTTTTAAAATAAAAATCTTTACACATATTTTAAAAATAAAAACCTATGTTCAGAGTTAAAAAAAATAAAAAACTTATGTTCAAAACTTTTCAAAATCTCTGCCAAACAATTTTTTAGTTATTTCTATTTGACCATCAGATTATTCACATAGTCTCTCCATACCCCATGGTTCGTCAGATTTCATGATCCTACCCCAAACCAACTAGGGAGTATAATAAGTCTCTACGACCTAACTTATATCTTATGGTATCCGAATTATCCCAGTTATCAAAAATAATATATATATATATATATATCCACATAATATTTAACTTAATAGACTATTCATATTTTTTATTTAATTAATTTAAATAATTTAATTTTTAAATTATAAATATAACTAGTATTACTACCGTGCTACACGCACGGGTATATTTTTTGTTTTCGTTAATTTTTGTTTTATAATTGTACCTCAATTATATACACGATTATTTGTTTAACTTTTGAAAAAGTTATTTGTGAGAGGTTAAAGAGATCATGACTTAGTGGAGAAGAGAAGTTTTGAAACAAAATTTATGCTTCTATTTTTTAAAATTTTAAATTTTAAATTGCAGAAATAAATATGAAGCATTTTCCACATGTCAACACATAATTGGTTATGTGACTTGTGATTTAGTAGTTAAGGATTAAGCCAATTATGTATAGATATATGGGTGATTTATACAAAACTACACTTCTAACTCAGATTGTTAGGCGGTAGACAATTTCAAAATATATTAGGACGTATAACCAAAAGAACTCAATTTTGGACAAAATGTTTTTATGACGCACCATCAGAACCCAATATCTATGACATCAAGTGACATTGTTTTTTATATATATTTTTCTTTGTAATCAATTTTTTTTCTATTTGATACTTATTTGATCTAATATTTTATCCATAAGTTGAATCATTTCACAATCTATACGTAAAAACAAAGAATTTTTTACGCATATGTTATAATTTAAAATTTTAAAAATAAATATGAACTACTCAAACTAATTATATAAGTTACAATGAAAAGTTATTTACTTTATATCATGTTATTTTACTATATAATATAGTATACTATACTAATATATAACATGATACATATCAGATTACTATGCTTATTCGTAGAACATATGAAATGCATAACAAAAATATGGTATACCATAATAAGAAATCTTCAAAATTTTAAAACAAAACCTTTAAAAGTTAAATAAAATATAAAACGCGTTTTAAAGAAAAAGATATAAAACAATGTAACCTAATGTGAAATCCTAGTTTTTTTTGCTATATATTTCATTGCAGTCGCCTCATTTTCTACAAGTTTCAGAAAATCACAATTATAATCAGTATATCAAAAAATTTGGAAAATTGCTATCGTAATCTCATAAATTGGTTAGTGTCGGTAGTTATCTAAGATATATTACATGTTTGTTTAGCCTTTATAGCATTCTTGTCACCTTATTTAGATAAAATAAACATAAATTTTCATTTGTATAAATAATTTTTTATTATTTAATATTTAAAATTTTAAGACGAAACAAGTTACTCATCCGGAAAATTTATATTTCATATCTAAATTGTATTCAATTGGATGATATAATTGAAAATCTATACATCACATGAAATTCCGGATTTACAAAAAGTTGGAAAAAATCATAAGGACTATTTTTACTGTTAACATGAACTTATAATATGTTTTTTGAATCATTTTCAACTAATTATTTTTTCCCTGAGAATACATATTTCTACTTATTGTTTGTAATATATTTATTTTTCAAGTAAAGTTTCTTTTTAACTATGAAAAAAAAAAATTCATGTCAAAAGAAATTATTTTAAAATTGGTAAGATTTTGTCTTAATGTTATTCACATCACTTTTTGTTGGTAAAATTCTTGTTTTCGTTTGAATATCTTGTATTGATAAAAATGAGTTTTTAGGTTTTCTATTATAAAGCAAGGTATTTATAAAATTTCACATAATAAAAGTAACAAAAATGAGAAGAACAAGAAATCTTTTTAGAAGAATTAAAAAAAATTGAATGACACACATAATATATATAGGGTAATAGGATGATATGACATGGCTTAAGAAGGAATCAATTAAGAGTATATGCTTAAGAAAGAACATAATACCTTTCTGATAGAGAGAGTGTGGGTCTGTGTTTGAGTTATTTATGCCACACTATAAAAATCATCATAAAATTTGTTTTTTCTTTCCATGTGATATTTGTTTGATATAATATTTTATATAAAAATCGAATTATCTTATAATTTATGTATATAGAAAACAATTTTTTTTTTCTGAAATTTTAAAAATTGACAAATAGAGGAAGCCACTTGGCCCAATGGTTAAGGGTTTAAAGGTTTCTACACCAGGTCTGGGGTTCGAATCCCAGACAATACAATTTCTTGTAGATTAATGGAGAAAAAAGCTTTTCGGAGGTTCCGTCATCCAAGTAGACCATGTCCATCATGAGAGATATCGTACATGCATAGCCGTTCGTCGGGGAGAGTTTGTCCATCATGGGAGATGTCGTACATGGAGAGCTGCATCATGGAGGCGTTTATGGAAGCTTCACCCTAATCGCATAGGCTGCAAGTACATCAAATATATCTAGGGCTGATGTAGTAGACTATTTGATAATCAAGTGTTAAATTTTTTTTTGACAAATATATACAAAAACTATTCATAGAATCTTTTGTATTAAACGTAACATTATATATGGCATACCATATATGATATATGTAGCCGTGAACCAATTTTGATAAATTCGAAGGGTGTGTCGATCGACACTAGTGAGATGTGTCGATCGACACACATGTTGTTGGCTTGAGGCCGGTCGGATTTGAGTGGGTGTCGATCGACACAGGTGATGTGTGTCGATCGACACAGTTTTAAATGAACGGTCTGACTCGATTTTAGTCGATCAGTTTACTTGTTGGTTTGAGAGAAATCCTAGGGTTTTGTATATAATCTGATTGGCCATGTTTTTGAGAGAAAATGCCAGAAAATCAGATTTATATTGTTTTCCCATAGAGTTTTATCGTTTCTAGTGAGTTTATGTGTGGATTCGATTGGTTTGTGAAAGAAACCGTTGTTGTGCGATTCGGAGTGGAATGGGAGGTGGATTTCGTGGCTTTTAGTGGTGATCAAGGTTGATCTCGTTTTAGTCTCAATTCCATTATTTTCCCAAGCGAAAAGCTAAGGTGAGTGCGTGACCATGATTATCCGTTGTTGTTGGTTGTGTTTGTGGTTTTCTTAGTTGTTAAGGATATCATTTATGAGAATGTTAGTCCGAGACCAAGGTTTAAATGTCTTTAAAAAACTAAACATGTCGTGTCGTTTCAATTTGGTATCATAGCCCTTACGGTTTTACGACGGGTTAGAACGGCTAGGATTTTGAATTTGGTTAAATTGCAATTTTATGGGGTTTGGAGGTTCCGAATCATCTTCCTTCGAGCATTCAATGAGATTTCACGGTAAATGTTAGGTTGTTTGTGTTTTCTAGTATTCTTTATTTCTACTTGTGGTAAGTGTGAAATATGGTTAGAAGTACTAGAGGTTGGGGCCGTGGTGGCCGGGGTGACCGTGGAGGTCAGGTTGGTGGTCGGGGACCAGTGAGTGAGTCGGCTGGGGATGCGGCTCAGGGTTCCACGTTTGAGACTGCGACAGATCCATAGACGTATCAAGAGGGTCTGCGTATTAGTGTTAGTGCCAGTGGGAGTACCCGTGCAAGAGCCAGTGTGAGGGCTGGTACCCGAGCTGGTGCTGGATTGGCTTGCTGTTCGGGAGCGCCCGCAGGAGGAGTCCAGGTGACGAGATGATCGTCTGCCAGATCTGTTGCAGTAGTTATTGTGGCGGGCACCAGTGAGTGAGTCTGCTGGGAGTGCGGCTCAGAGTGTTTCGCATGTGGCTGAGAGTGATCTGCAGACGCTACAAGACGGCTTGAGCGCCATTGTGAGCGCCAGCGTGCTGCCAAGTGTGAGCGCCAGCGTGAGGGCTGGTGGAGATAGTGTGGTCCCAGGTTGGCTGCCGGGGGTCGGTGAGGGTCCTCGTGAGGTTGGTAGTGCGGGTGCGCCCGCGGGTGGGGCTTAGGGTCGAGATGATCGTCTGGTGGATTGGCTTCAACATTTATGGGAGCGGTTACCGAGTGGGTGCCAGTTAGGCTCTAGTGATGCCACGAGTGACAGAGGTGCGGCTGAGGGTTGCGGTCGTTGAGGAGGTTCCGTCTTATCTTCAGATTAGGGAACATGTGCAGATGATTGGTATAGGATCCTTGTGAGTGGTGTGTTGCAGCTAGGAGGGTTCAGGCAAAGTTGGTCTGGGCGGACTTTTGGGCAAAAGTTGATGCCAAGTTCTTTCCTCAAGAGGCTGTGGATCATTTAGAGATGAGGTTTAGGAACTGGATTTGGGAGTGAGATCAGTTCGTGAGTACGATTTATAGTTTAATCGACTCCTGGTTTATGCTGGTTCATGCTAGTAGGAGCATGGAGGGCGAGGAGGCCCAGGATAAGAGGTTCTTGAGAGGACTTTAACCATGTTTGAGGACACAGTGCGGAGTGTCTAAGTATGCTACGAGAGCAGAGTGGGTTAAGACTGCTAGAGGCATTGAGGAGGACATGAGGGAGCAGACTGTGGTGGTTAGCCCAGCTGTTAAGGCTAATAGGCCTCGACATCATGTGATACTTGGCATGGCGTCAAGCCTGCGCAGGGATAGAGGGGGAAGTGGGATGACACTTCCAGGTTGAGATAGAGTGGTTGGGGATGGTTTGGGTGTGGAAGCATGGGTCATAAGTTGGCGAGTTTGTTAGGTTTCTTGGCATATGGGAGTTGTGTGGAGGTCTTGTTAGTGGGCGGTTTTGAGTCTCACGTGTTGTTTGATTCTGGAGCATTGAATTGCTTCATTACTCCGGAGCATGCAGAGAGGAGCGGCATCTGCAGTGACGCTGGTGAGCAGACTAGACCGATTGTGGTCGCTGGAGGGAAGTTTCTAGTTACTCATGGTCGGGTGAGAGGCGTGAATATTCTAGTGGCTGTTGAGTTGATACCATCGGACTTGGTGATCAATCCAGTAGAGGGGTATGATGTTATCCTGGGTATGGATTGACTTGATTGGTACGTAGTTCATTTAGATTATCACCGGGGTCGAGTGGTGTTCGAGCGTGATGGTGGTAGGTTTGTTTATCAGGGAGTTAGACCGACTTCAAGTAGTTTCGTGATCTCTCTAGTGTTAGCGGAGGCTATAATCGTGAGGTGTTGTGGGGCTTACTTGGCGATTAATGTGATGTCGGAGCCTGTTGGTGAGGTCGCAGTGAGGGATATCCGGGTTGTCCAGGACCTTGAGGTTGATTTTCGGTCGTTGTAGGGATTGCCGCCGTCTTGGTCGGACCCTTTTACGATTGAGTTAGAGCTTGAGACGACGCCGTTATCTAAGGCACCATATCTAATGGCTCCAGTAGAGTTCGCAGAACTGAAGAAGTAGTTAGAGGATTTGTTGGATAAAGGTTTTTATTCGACCGAGTACTTCACCGTGGGGAGCACCGGTGATGTTTGTGAAGAAGAAGGATGGGAGTTTCCGGTTGTGTATAGATTATCGGGGACTTAACCCGGTCATTGTGAAGAACAAGTATCCTCTTTCGCGAATTGATGAGTTGTTGGATCAGTTGAGAGGGGCTACTTGGTTCTCCAAGATTGACTTGACATCTGGTTACCATCAAATTCCTAGTAATGAGGTAGATGTAAGGAAGACGGCTTTTAGGGTGAGTTATGGGCATTATGAGTTTATAGTGATGCCTTTTGGGTTGACGAATGCGGTAGCTGCATTTATGAGGTTTATGAACGGAGTCTCTCAGGAGTATCTGGTTGAGTTCGTGATTATCTTCATTGATGGCAACTTGAGCATTCGAAGAGTCCTGGGGAGCATGAGAGCCAGGAGAGGGCAGTTCAGAGAATATGTGAGAGCAGAAGCTGTTTGCTAAGTGGAGCAGGTGCAGTTTCTGGCAGCAGGGTGTGTGTTTCAGGGTTGCAGTGTTTTTGCAGTTTGATTTATGTGGATCGGGCGAAGATGCAGTCTATCTGAGATTTGGTCTAGACAGGAAATGCCACTGGGATTGGGAGTTTTCCCGGGTTGGTAGGTTATTTCTTAAGATTTATGAAGACTATGCGAGTATGGCTCAATCTATGACCAAGCGGTTAAAGGAAGAGGTTCCTTTTGTGTGGTCTTGGGATTTGAGGCGGAAGTGATGGGTAGAGTTGTAGCAGATTGTGATTTGTTTATAGTTTACCATCGTGGTGAACTTATCTAGAGGTGGATGCTCTTAGGCGGAGGCTGTATGCTTTGGCTCAGAAGCAGGATGTGAGATAATGTTGAGTGAGATTGGAACGTTTAGGTTGTGCGTTATCTCACGAGAGCCGTTAGGGCTGAAGGCAGTTAATCAGACAAACTTTCGAAGTAGGTTTCGAGTAGCTCAGGAGAAGGATCAGGGTTGGTTTGATTCTTCTAAGGTTGGAGGTTCTGATTATCAGGTCTCGGTGAATAGGACTATCTTAAGGCACGGGTGAGTCTGTGTGCCTAAGGATGAGGTTTGAGGCAGGAGATTTCTGAGAGAGGCCTATGTGAGCATGTTTCTCAATTCATTCAGAAGCGACTACGAGGCATAGTTATCGGAAAGAGTACTATCTCTGAGTCAAGATGAAGAAGGAGATGGCTACCTAGGTCGTATCTTGCAATAAGTTGCCAGTTGTTGGGGGGGCTGAGCGTCAGTTTGAATGGTTAGTTGTGCTATTTATCTATTCCAGAGGGGAAGTGGGGAATGTTTCCTTGGATGTTGCGGCATGGTGCCGGTTTCTTGAACTCATATTGTTATTTGAGTAACTGCGGATCGTCTGTCCACGTTAGCACATTTTTTGACTATTAAAAAAACCGAGGGAGCAGCAGTTCTGGTTATGAAATATGTGAGTGAGTTAGTGAGGTTACTTGGAGTGCCAGTGAGTTTTGTGTCAGACAGAGATCCGATGTGCACTTCGAGTTTGTGAGGGCTTTCAGGCCAGTAGTGGTATGGCTCCTTTTGAGGTTTTGTATGGGAGGTCATGTCGCACATCTTATGCTAGGCCCAAGTGGGGGGAGAGGAGCATATGTGGTGCAGATTTTGTTCAGGAGACGACGGAGAAGATCCGTGTCGTGAAGCTGAACATGAAAGAGCCTCTTGATCGGCCGAGGATTATGCCGAAAAGAGAAGTTTTGAGTTAGAGTTAAAGGTGGGAGATAGAGCATATCTCAGAGTGGAGATGTTGCAGAGTTCTAACAGATCCATTGTAGAGGATATGCTTAGTCGGTGGTTTATGGGTTCGTTCCGGGTGGTGGAGCGAGTCAGACTAGTGGCTTATCGTTTGGAGCTACCTCAGATTATGCAGAACTTTCTTGAGTGTTTCATGTGTCGAAGCTCAGGAAGTGTCTACATGAGTCTTGGGAGGTAGTGCCGAGGATTCCTGCAGATCTTCAGCCAATTTGGCTGTTGAGTTGAGGCCGGTGAGGATCCTTGAGAAAATGTCAAGATTCTGCGCCGAAAGAGGGTGCCGTTGTTGAGTGTCTTGTGGGCTATGACGGTGTCCAGGAGGAGACTTGGGAACCAGAGGTTAAGATGAGAAAAGAATGGAATGTGGTTTGTGAAGCAAGCCGGGAAGTGAACTGGGTCTCATGGGTCCCAATGTCTGGTTTGGTTGTGATCACCAGGTGTGGTGATGTGGTTGGAATTATGTATTTTCTTTTGAGTTGAAACGATTATGATTTTCTTCCGGATTTATAAGATGTGTATTTCTTATGTTGTGGTTGTGGTGGCTGTGGTAGCCTTGAGTTCGGATGTTATGGCTGGGTAGCTATGAGGTTCTTGCGTTTTGGCTTTGGTAGCCTTGAGTAGGTGGCTAGAGGATCTCGAAATAGAAGTTTCATAGTGGGTAGAACTTGACTATTTCGGAGAAACTCTAGCAGGGGCACCCTGTGTGATGGGTTGTCCAGATGACATGGGTATTGGTCATGGATGTGTGGTTAGAGAACCTCGAAATGGAAGTTTTATAGTGAGTAGAACTTGCCAGTTTCGGAGGAACTCTAACGGGTTATGTGTGTTTATGTGATTAGAGAATCTCAGAATAGAACGGATGTGAGCCTCGAGAGCTTGACAGAATGTGTGTCTTGATGGTTTGATGGGTATGGAGATGGTTGGTACCGAACACTGTCAGGACTGCGCTGACTGAGGTGGATTGGTATGAGACACCGAGAGCTTGAGGGGTGACGATCTTGAGAGTTGGGTCGTGTGGTTTTTGTTATGGGTTATGAGTTATGAGCGATCAATGTCTCAGACGTGTCTATATGCATAGGATGGATGTGAGCCTCGAGAGGTCTGGCATATGTAGTCTCCGATGTTACTGGCATGTTGGCCAGGTGGTTAGCCATGATGGCTATGTTTTAGGGATTCGAGGACGAATCCATGTTTAGTGGGGGAGAATTGTAACACCCGTGAACCAATTTTGATAAACTGGAGGTGGATTTCGTGGCTTTTAGTGGTGATCAAGGTTGATCTTGTTCTAGTCTCAATTCCATTGTTTTCCCAATCGAAAAGCTAAGGTGAGTGCGTGACCATGACTTTTGGATCGATGGATCGTTAGAGATTCATGGTGATAGGTTTGTGTGTATTGATTGATCTTGGATTGATGATTTTGTGATTGTGTGCACTTATTGTGGTGGTTGTTGAGTTTTGTTTGGAGGTTGATGGGTATAGGCAGGCTCGGAATCGGACCAGAGAGGAGAAGGTTTGATTTTGGCGAGTCTGTGATCGATGTCGATCGATATATAGATGGTGTGTCGATCGACACATGCACCTGGTCTATGGAGTGTCGGTCGACACCAGTGAGGTGTGTCGATCGACACTGGACCAGTGTGTCGATCGACACCTAGTGGTAGTGTCGATCGACACACGTCTGTTTTGGGCTGTTGAGCCGTTTTTGTTGCTGTGTGATTTGTGTGTTTGCCTGAGCGGTCCATCGTGTCTGAGTGCGCAGTCGTAGATGGGATGACCGTCTCACTGGGTATTTATGATAATACTCACGCATCTCTTTTTCCCATGTGATGAATGTAAAGGCAAAGTGTGATCGTGAAATCATGGCTACAAAGAGGAGGATGATCTAGGGTCCCGGTTGTTTGACTTTTATTTCTGTTTTGCGTAGAACTACCTAGGTTGTTGGTTTAGTTCTGGAACGCATTTGAATTGAATTTTTTTTTGTTTGGTTTCTTTTGGTTTAATAAATTGGAATGCTTTGTTTATTTGGTTTATTGTTATCCGCTGTTGTTGGTTGTGTTTGTGGTTTACTTGGTTATTGAGGATAACATTTATGAGAATGCTAATCCGAGACTAAGGTTTAAATGTTTTTTTTTAAAATGGGTCGGGTTGTTTTAATATATCATATAACATACTATATTTTATTATATAAGTTGAATGCACCTCATGAAATTTTGACATGTGTCATTGTTATTTGAGATAGTGACATATGTCTCGATAATTTTCCACGGTAAATTTTTTCTTATCTATTATTTACTTTTTAAATTAAATTGTAATATAATTTACAAAGTAATAATAAACTAAAAAATGTCAATAAGAAAGAAAAATAGTTAAGTCGAAAAGAAATTTAATTAAGGAAAAAAGTATACTCACAACAAAAAAATAAGGTAAAAAAACTTCATAACAATTAGAAAAAAAATACAACACAATTGGGAAAAAGAAATTAAGTGTTGACAAAAAAAAATACTTGTCATCATGGTTAATAAAATAAGGCAGGTATAGTATTACCATTATGTTCAAATAACAAAAAAATTGTTACTCAAAGTAAAAGACAAAATCGCATATATTTAATTAGCAAACGAAAATCTATCTAATAACGTTAAGACCATTCTCAATTTTAATATGTGATGAATTATTATATTTTCTTAATCAAATAAGTTATGAAACGACCCGACCCGTTTTTTTTTTTAACATACCAACTTTGGTCTCGGACTAGCATTCCCATAAATGCTATCCTCAACAACCAATCAACAAATACAAGCAACCAGCGGATAACAATAATAAACAGACAAAACAATTCCATTAAAAATACTAAACTAAACCAGTTCAACATAGTTCCACAAACCAGCAACCTAACCAGGTTCTAAAACAGAAATGGAAAAAAACAACAAAATCACACAGCACGAAACCGAGACCCTAGATCATCTCCCTCTTCGTTGCCATGATTCCACGATCACAATTTGCCTTTACCTGCATCACATGGAAAAAAGAGATGCGTGAGTATTATCACAAATACCCAGTGAGACGGTCCTCCCATCTACGACCGCGCACTCCGACGCGATGGATCCGCTCAGGCAAACACGCATCAAACAATCACACAATCACAACAACGCGGCTCAAC